>JAQGAU010002205.1:0-16235 GCA_034698045.1 Paramacrobiotus richtersi
CTTGGTTCAACGGTTACAGGTGCGCGGCTGTCCTGATTTCACTTATAGTTATCGGAACGGGTGGAAAACCGCCTTAAATGGACTATCGAACCGTAAGGCTAGGTCTACAGACAACTGAATATTAGCGTAGCAGAGGACATGCGAAAAAAAGGAGA
Source organism: Paramacrobiotus richtersi (assembly GCA_034698045.1). Lineage (NCBI taxonomy): Eukaryota > Metazoa > Tardigrada > Eutardigrada > Parachela > Macrobiotidae > Paramacrobiotus > Paramacrobiotus richtersi. Next base: position 156 of record JAQGAU010002205.1, read on the forward strand.
TACGGCTCGCGACAAGTCTTAATTAGAAGAGTCATCGATTTCGAGTCGTCTAAGCTAGCATCCACCATCTGTAAGTGATAACCGGTAGCGTTTCATGTGTGAGTCGCCATCGAAATTACTGTCGTTAGAGTCCTCTAACTGCTCACGTACAGCAGGGTGCATTCGCAGTTTATTTAATGGACTGCATTTGCCGTGCGGACAGAAATCCCGCTGACAGGACTTCGACATTTGTGAAAAAGCTTGCAGATCAATAATTTTTTAGTCTATTAGCGTAATTCGCATTCGCACGATCGCTATTTCGTGATGTGACATGTGCGCTTACAGGGTGTCGCGTCACGGGCTTCGCTGTTTTTCGAGGCGGAACTACTTACTGTATAGGTTTTTTGGTTACCCGTAATATGGGTAACCGTATGGGCGACCGACGGATGTGCCGTTGACTTAATTTGTTATTTAACCTTGTTTGTACACAGTCCAAACTTACACTTCCATTAAACTAAAATGGTTTAAATCTATCCACACTTTACGTACGTACAGTACAATACACATAGTGTACTTATGTCAGTACATGATGGTTAGAGCTTGCATTACCGTGGACGTAGCTGTTCAAAGTATAAATCGGATTGAAAACCGTACATATGTGCCGAACTCGCGTCCCGACAACTCGTACCAGAAAATCTCGTACCGTACTTTCTCGTACCGCGACTTCTCGTACCGAATATATTACGTACCGAACACGTTTCGTGCCAACCATATAAAAAATGTAAAACGTTTGCTACATTATACTAATTATCTCCCTGATACTACCATTTAATTAATTCCAAACATAAAACGTTACCGGCTTGGCAAACAACGTATACAGGAGATACTTAACCTGTCCCGGCTGTGGGTAGCACATATTGCAGCTTAAACGTATATTGAAGTACTGTGCATTTTATATTTAAGTACTGTGTACTTTATATGGACGGCTTGACACCTTGGTCAGCCGTTATTCTGCTAACCGTAAACTGGTATTCCTTCGGGGCGTGTCACTTCATTTGTGAATTCGCGACACACACTAATGTTTTACTGAATAGTGATGTTATACGGAATATATACTACGTTTTACTGCTTATAGATAGTACCTACAGTATGATGCGATTCTTTTTTCTGCTATCATGATAATAATACAATATTGTAACATGAGATGTGTTAGCTTTTCTCAAGTGTGCAGTTCCGAACGTGTTGAGCTGACTTTGCATCATAAGCGAATGTTTCTAACATTGTAATGTGAATGATGTACTTAATTACTGGTAGTTCTGGTACTTCTATTTCCTGCCAAGTAAAATTGGAGCCCGTTGCTCTTCCAGCTCAAATAATACACATTTTCGGTACAAACGTTCGTGTGTATATTTCCTAGCGCCTGTATTACAGTTTCTGGTATTAAGCGTATTAATTTTCCTTAATAAATTGTACAAATTTGCCTTGGTTCGAAAAATACGTGGTACGAACTTTCTGGTACCAGTTTTCCTTGGTACGAAGTACTGGTACGAGTTTTCCTGGTACGAGTTTTCCCTGGTACGAAATGTCGGGGTGCCGTGAGAACTAAACTCCCCAAGTAATTTTCACTTTTTGTTGGGGATAAATCAAATTCGCATTTCTAATGTCGAGGTTGTCGTGGAGGATTTGCTGTACTGTCGTTCCAAATTTCTCGGCGATTGACAAAAGCGCATCTCCGGGTTTCACGGTGTAATATCCGTCAGTCAGTTCGCCTGAAATGCACAGAATAAGTACGTAGTAGTACGTGGTTAGCATTCGTATAAAGGAGCACATGCCTCGTAAAGAGAACGGTACGTAAGGCGCGAATTCTGGAATCTCCCAAATGTTTTCGCCTGTGCACGGATCAGCTGCAGTGGAAAAGAACATACGTATTTGTAATAGCTGTTTCCTTGTTGAGCGTTACACGACCGACTCTTGGTCAAATTTCTCAACCGGCCCGACATCATAGTCAGCTGTTTTTCAGACTTACTGGGAAATGTGTAAAACGGAGCTCCCCAAGCGCCAAAGCTGCTCTGTGCCATGGCAGTAAACATCATTAACAACGCACAAATTTTTCTTCTCCTTCCAAGCTTTGTAGTGATCTTCACAGCAACTTGATACAGCTTTTTTGATCGTTGATTCGTCGCAGTGGTCGCATGTACTCCTGTAGTTGTATGGAATCATTGTATTGTTCGGTTTGCTGCAGTAGCTGCATCCCAAAGACCCGTCATTAGAACAAACTGACACTTGCGGGTCATCTTCCTGGTCCTTGACGAAAACAGGATATCCAGGATCGAAAGATTTACAATGGACCAAAAATACGGAAGACAACAGGTAGCCAGTAAAACGAAGCAGTTTACAATCAGGCATTAGCAATTTAGTAGTATGTAAATACTATAATGGGAGTTAGCGCTGTAGCGTTAGCTTGTATTAGCGCCGTTCGAGTGGCGCCGGCCATGATGCATTTCGTTATAGTAGAGGACGACGTACAAAAGAGTTGGCATTTCATCGCCATTGAACCAGAGAATGGACCATCATCGATTCGCGGAATGTACCGTGTGGTTTCCCTCCATTGCCCGTCTGCCCTTCATCGCTACACGGATATGCTGACCCACTTCGGTTTTCATTAGCAATAATCTCTCATTCGATGTTTTTACGAGTGTTCACGGCATACGTGGTTATTATTTCATGCAGTTGAGATTAATGCTGTTAACGTGCATAGAACCGTAAATCATCTTATGTTTTTTCTCTGGAACTGTTGTTTTCCCACCAACCCACCCTTTTGCTGTGGAAACATTTCAGTTATTAAAGGCACATCTCCGCTCGCAACTGCTCTCTCGGCACAATGGTACACGCCGACCGCACCGAAGGGAGCTCAACCTGGCCACGAACCAGGAACCGCTCAACCAGGCCCGGCCACGAATCGGGTCACCGCACAGCAGTGCATTCCCCGCACAGCAGTGCATTTCCCGCACAGCAGTGCAGCACTCCCTTCCGGTGGTCGTGCATGTCCGGCTGTACCACGAGACTCCGCGGTCGAGCCGGGGATGGCCAATGTCCCAAACCAACATGTCGGCGTTTCTCGAACTTGGCGCTAATGCGCGCCAGTCAAAAACATTATGATTGTGGACTGACGTGTCGGAAGAGGCTTATATTTAACTGTGCAGTACATAGTCCAGCCGAATACTGCAATGCGAATAGTAACATCTCAGAGCGAAGAAGTCAGAAAGCTCTCCAACAGTCAGCTAAATATAAGTGGAAGCATCGTGTCAGTCGCTTATTCAGGATCACTTTCGCTAGGTAGAACAGAAAACCGCAGAATGTACAAATTTCGGCGCATCGTGTCAGTACAGTATTTACAGCTGATGCCTTCGCTACAGACTGCAGTACTAAAAGGATGCTTCGAACAGATTTTTTCGAGATTTTCTTCGAGATCACTCAGACTGTGTGGTGGTAGTTACCAGGTACTCTGATCAGCAAAAACAATAAAATTAGGGGAGTACAACTGTACAACAGATATCAGCAATTTGACACACTGGGTAACCTGCAAATTTTGCTTGAATCTCCCACCATTGTTCACAGAACGTAATTCACATTTATTTTTATTTATTTATTTCATTACATGGCAGGTAACCCGTATATTGCTACCGATGACACTGGTGGCACATGCTTCGTAAACTGTTCACAGGCAAATTGCTTGTACTGTATCTACGTACGGTTTACTGTAAATACGCTGTGTTCTCCGCTGCAAACAATAAACTACTGAAAGATTTAGAAACAAAATTCCTGTGGTTAAAATGCGCTTTGAGAAAATCCAGGTACAATGTGCACACGTATGTTGCGGTGAGCGCATAGTTCGTTCGCAGCGATATGTGTGCATCGTTCTGTACCAAACCAGTCTCTAAGCTGATAAGTTTATGTCAGAAGTTGCATATAACAAAGATGCTCTCGGATACATGACAGATCTGTTAACACAAAACGAACAGAACAAAGGGCACTATCATGAACAACGAATATGAAATTTTTCGCTGCTGTGATCCAGTTTTCTTCGGTCATCTGGACTGTTCCCGTTTGATTGGTGGGAAATGCTCATCATGTTGTACAGGTGTGTGGAAAACATGCGGCAATCCACAGTTACCCGGTATGATGACGTTGATTCATTCACTGATACTTCTCACCGACATTACGGAACAGTCGGACGTTGCGAACAAACGGATTTCAGGACATTGCTGACTGATCTGAGAGCTATTGTCGCGATCTTTATGCACCGCCGCGATCGACACTGTTGTCTATAAAGATCTGGAATTATGAATGATGCTAACACTAATATGACAGCTAACGAAAATGAACCATCGTCGCTCCGTTCGCAAAACCGACGCTTCTCATGCTTTAATAGGCACGTTCAATTGGAGCTAACGCCAGAACGCTTGACAGTCATTCAAGCATGGCCGACTTTCGTGCTTGGTTCACACTCCACATCTGGATGGGGTTGCTTCTCCACATCTAACACGGCGCTGGTGAAGTTCCCTAGCTTGAAGATTTCCCCAACGCGCCGGCTCTCCTGAAGCCCGGGTTTCCTTTTAAGAAACTCCCACAACCAGGCGTTCTGCGCGTCGCAGACCAGTTTCTCGTAAACAGCCATCCTCGCCGTGGTTCCCGGGATGACGTCGTTACCCAGAGCTAGCGTTTGCAGAGTGGGCAGATTCGTGAAGGTGCCTTCTTCTATAAACTCCGGGGAGGACCCAAAAAATTCAATGGCGCGGATACTCTTCAGTCCGTCAAAATCTGCCTTGTGGATTCGTAGACCATCGCACATCTGGAAGCGTAGAGATAGTAAGTTGTTCAGGCCGATTGCCGGGAATCGGGACGTCAGATCGCCTTGAGCGACGGGAATTTCGATAATTGTGAACTGGACAATCTGCTTGCTGATCGGTGCAAGAATGGAAGCGTCGATCAGGGAAGCCTCAACGGTCCCCATAAACAGGGATACCGCGCGGTTCGCGCTGGCGTTGCGAATATGCTCAATGTTTTTTAGGAGTTTCTGGAAAGCAAAAAAGTATGATATCATACAGGCGATACCTAATAAAACTTATGAAAACGAAAAACTGGCAACACCGGCAAGCAAAGCTCCGAAGAACCATCTTTAGAAACTGGAGACAACAGATTTAATGGTCTCGAGCGAGTGCGTAATTAAAACCGCGCGAGGCCTAGGATGTCTCCATTTACAGTCAACGCTTTGTACTGCTTCGCATGTATATCTGCGGAAAGCATAAATTCCCTTTTCTCTGTAATCGTGCTGGTGGTCGCCATAAATCACCATTTGGGCACGAACTATATAACATGCACGTTTACAACCGACCTATGTAAGTAGATTGCAGTTCGAGAAACACAGACTTACTTACCGTTCTCTCCGAACCGAAGAGCTGGATATGGTTTTCAATACGACAAAAGTTAACCGGCGGTATAGAGCCGGGCGGCCCTGGCATACGCAAGTGGGGCGATGGGTCACAGAGCTCATCTGGACGCAGCGAAGAGAGATCGAAGTTGAAGAGCTCGCCGGTTGCCAACCGCCCTGCAATTTGATCAGTATGAGAAATTTTTAACTTATAAGCCACATCGCTATTATGTTGAACGGCTAATCTTCGGCTTACCGATGCAAAGGAGGATTAGAAGACACCCGATTAACCAAGCCATTGTCCAGTGTGTATTACCGTTTTGTGCGCGATACGTTCGACTTGCCCTACTTGTATATTTAAGGCCCTCACAGGAGTATAGTTGTATCGTTTCAGAATGATTGTATTTTCGCGTTGTTTTGATTATGGCCGAGAATACGGCTTAGTGAACGTGGCAGCTCATGCTATGCTCGCCCCGAGCAGTATACGTCCCAATTTGCTCGCTGTTTTGCTGAATGTTGATGTGCCCAACCTGGAAGTTTTCTGTTACCGCGGAGTCAACACCATTATTTTCGGTATCATAGTTTGCTGCCCGCCGCCTCCGGGTTTGCTTTCGTTCCGAACAACTTTTTATCAATAATGCAATCAATGCATTTGTTTCTTTGAAATGTAGATCGTCGGTATAGATAGTTTTTTTAGTTGGTTTACTGGTACGTGTTGCTGAAAATTGTGCCTCCAAGATGGCCATTTATCGTTCACTTAGCTGTCTTTTCCGTCGCCGCGGTTCAAGACGCTTTTTCCTTTACATATAAGGATACGTTAATTACCGAGAATGCGAACAAACATAACAGTAACTACAGAGATATTGCATTGTGGTGAAGTGTAGTCCAGAACAGTTTCGGTTTTGCTACAGCTTGCTTACAGTGCACACCGCAGCACCGTAATTGCTCACGCTTTACCCGGTAGCAGGCAAACCGGCTTCAGTTGGTTGTACTGCTTATCGGCGATCTTTTAATTCATCTTTATTATAAATGACTGCCTCGCAGTTGTGTGGGCAACGTGACAGTTGACAAGAGGGGTTAGCCACATCAAAAGTTCAGCATAACAACGATCAAGCTGGAACTTGTACTTGCTTGCTGCAGGCGATAACGCTACCGAAACTCCGAGCCATATCACATCCAGAAACAACATAACAGTACACCTGCATGAACAAATTCCGCGGCGATAATTTTTTTATAGCTGCCAGAATGCATTGCATACACTGAACCGCCCGTTTCCTGCAACTTCAGTACGACTGGTACAATGTGGGGGTTAACCTGTCCGATTTTATTCCTCGTTTTCGTCGGTAAGCTGAAGTGTGAGTTAGTTGTGGTACGAAACAAACGGTGTCCTTACGTGGAAATATTTTCAGGGCGAACTGCAATGGGCGAGTTGTGGAAATTCGACCTCTCTTCGCTGCGTCCGGATGAGCTATGCGGCCGACCGTCGGGCGCTAGGTATCAACCAGACCCCACAGGGACCTATTTTACAACTATTGAATTTTGCCCAATTCAAAACCATATCAACCTTTTCGGCGCGGATGAAACGGTAGGTTTACCCCCGAATGATGGCATGATAAGTTTGCTTGGTATGAGTCAGTGGTTTGCCACTTCTTAACGTCATAAACAACGCCTTTATGACGAATACAGAAATGATGAACAACCTGCCACATACAGACCTGTATGTGGCAGGTCTGTCTCTAATACAGACACATACAGTCCTGTCAGTATTCGCTACATTTTCAAATGTTAATTGTGAGCGCCGTCGGCAGCGTTCTCATTATGAAAACACCGAAGAAGTATTCATATGAAAATTGCACATGAATACTTCTTCGGTAGCTTCTGATTCGCATCTGTTCGATTTTGGTCTTGCGCATTTCAGTTACTCGCTTTTTCCGAAGACTTCGCGATAACCTGCTTCTATTTTTAGACATTCATGCAACGGGTTGAGCAAATTCGTAACGTTAGCGCGAACCGCGCGGTGTCTTTGTATCTCATGTGGCGCTCCGAGTTAGTGAACGCGACGATACTGGCACCGATCGGCCGACAGATTGTCCAGTTCACCATCGAGTATAGCTATGATGGCAACCTAACCTCCGAGTTTCCCGCAATAGGTCTGAGCAACTTACTCGATCTCCGCTTCTGGGCCTGCTTATCTGGACTACGGATCCACAAGGGTGATTTCAGCGGACTGAGGAATATCCGCGCCATCGAATTCCAGGGATCGCGGTTGGAGTTCGTTGAAGAAGGGACATTTACGGATCTGCCCACACTGCGGACGCTAGCTCTGGGAAACCGCATTGGAAATGAGGACATGCTTTACAATCAACTGAAATGCGACGCGAAAAACAGCTGGTTGTGGGAGTTTCTGAAAGGGAAGCCGAGTCTTCTAAAGAAGCGGCCCATTGGGGATATTTTTAGGCTGGGAAACTTTACAAGCACCAGAATGGAAGTCGAACAACCCGACGTTAAATGCAATGGAACCGAGAAATCCGTCCAGTCTTTGCGTACTGTCAATGTTTCTGCCTAAATGTCCATTGTACGACTTAAGGTCGTGAGTTAAGGTGCGTTTGTTTTTCGCTCCTACCCTTGTCAGGAGCTAATAAATGTCGACATTTGCTACGTTCTTTATTGCTACAGAGTACAGTACTGCGATTGTTCGTTCGCTGCACTGTTGTTTCCGTCGCCGAAAGTCAAAACGTTTGCACCCATAAAACTAGTTCCGTCACAACCGCCACAGAAGTAAACCGGGCGACAATTTCTGGAGTAACAGCGACAACAACAACATCCCACAAAATCGGGATTATATGCCTTTTTGTGTTTGCTACTGTACGTTTCCGCACTAATAGTCCTTGTTTCGAAACAACCGAATAAATAATATTTAGGAACAAACTATCAAAAACGCCGAATGTTTGTTTGTATTCCTACTATATAACTATTCCAGCTATGGATGTTGAAATAGAACTATTCCATCAAGGGCAATTTTAAAACGAACAGCATAAGCCCTTACAAGCCCTTTGATGGCTTGGCTAATGGTGAATAAATCGAAACAAGGTTATTGGTTCTAGACCTGAACCCTATAATACAGCCATCAAGAGTACAAAAAGCACGGCGCAGCTAAAAAAAATAAAGGCTTACACAGTTGCGAGTCTAAAAGAACTTTAACATCTCTTTTCAGTCCAGTACTACGGCGGCTTTCTCACTTCCGTTGCACTTCACGACGGGTTGGTCCACTTTCATCGCGGTGCTCGTGAAGTTACCCAGCGTAAAGATATCGCCAATGGGCCGGCTTTTTATGAGACCAGGTTTCCCTTTGAGAAACTCCCATAACCAGGCGTTTTCCGCATGGCATTTCAGCTGCTTGTAAACCATGTTCTCATTTCCGACGCCGTTTCCCAGTGCTAGGGTCTGTAGAGTTGGTAGATTCGTAAATGTCCCTTCTTCTATGAACGCCAACGGTGTACCTTCGAATTCGATGGCGCGGATATTCTTCAGTCCACTGAAATCAGCCTTATGGATCCGCAGTGCGTATAAACAGCTCCAGAAGCGGAGATCGAGTAAGTTGCTCAGACCGATGGCGGGAAACTCGGCGGTGAGGTTATGTTGATAGTTAAAGTGGATTATGAATTGGACAATCTGCCGTCCGATCGGTGCAAGGATGGAGGCGTCGACTAGAGAGGAGCGCATCTGGAGATGCAGGGACACTGCACGGTTCGCGCTAGCGTTCTGAATCTTCTCAACCCGTTGCTTGAATTTCTAAAAATCAAGGCGTGTTTTCGCGGAATCTTTTGACAAAGCAAATCTGCAAATGTACCAAACTAAATCTGCTAAAAGAATACTATGTTCCGTTTTTCCCCAGAATCATGCTGGCAAGTAGCTAATATCACCGTACGTATGTACGCGCAGTAAGATAAAATAATGTTAAAAAATACGGCCGAACGTTGTGCCTCGTTATCTGCGATAAACTGACCGTTTTATCAGTACCAAAAAGTTGAATATGGTTTTGAACATGACAGAACTCCACAATCGTTGTAAATGTCTTGGGGTCTGGATGCTGCCTGACGCCTGACGGCCCACACAGCTCACCCGAACGCAGCGGTGAGAGATCGAACTTGAACAGCTCTCCCGTTGCTGTGTGCCCTAAAACGTATCCAGGTAAGTAGGCATTATGAAATGCACATTTTATGGAACAGCTAGTTTATATCAAGAGCTTACCGATGGAAAACAGGATTAAAATGGGACCACCTAGCCACCACATTGTAAATCGTGCTAACGTTGCTAAATCTCGAAAAGCGTCGAATACATAAACAAACTGGCAGAAATTGTTGCCGTTAGATGAGTTGATGTCTGTGAACCGCGGCGTTGATTCTGACTTATGATATGCCTTGGTAAACGTGTCTCATGTTATATCAGCCTCCAGGCAAGCACGATTTCCAGTTTCATCGTTGTTTTGCTGAAATTGTATGCGCCTAACCCTTGGTGTCTTTTGCCACCTTGTCAACACTGATCGACGTTTAGATCGATGATAAAGATGAATTGGCGCTAAATGCATTAAAATTCTTGCTGTAACAGTTAGTCCAGCTAGAACCGGTTCGCCGGTTGCCGTGTACGAGGCTGCGGCCTCTGTTACCCACAGCAGTACTTCTATGCACCGACAGCAGTATGCGATAAAATCCTCTTAATTTATTTGTTTGTTTAAATATGATGTGAGAAATAATACGATGTTTGTTTCGAATATGGGCTGAACCTATTCTCCCAGATGTAAAATTTCGAAAGAAAAGAAATGTTTTGATCGCCACACCACCGCGCTCGCTCGAAATTGTGCGAAAATAAATGTCGAATGTGGAGTACAGTACTGTACGATATTTGTCAGCAGCCGGCGTTCTGGGCTGGCCAATTGTTGCACGGGGATCGATATCGCACTACATATTTCACTATTGCGAAAGTTAGAATAAACACAAAAAACCCTTTCCAGAAAAGTAAACATTCCCACTTCCTGTAAGTCTGGCTGGCGACAAGTAAACAAACTGTCGTCTCCTGCATGTCGAGTTGTCATAATTTTCATTCTAATGATTTTAGAACAATGATATTGCAGTTCAAGCTTCACCGTAAACGAACGATATAAACCAAACAAGAAAGTTATTAAAACTGAAACGCAAGAATTAAAGACATTTGATGCGAGTGAGTAAAGTAGAAATAAATTTTGGCAACCGATGCCGAAACATGCAGAACTGATGCCAGTCCCATCGCCAAGCAAAACGCATGCATCGGATTTTGTGTCAGAAAGATGCGAACCAACGGTCATGGAAAGCGTCAACGGCTTTATTTATTCTGGTTGCATGACACGTTGGGTTGGTGCACAGCTAACGAGGAGCTTTTGAAGTTCCCCAGCGTAAAGATATCTCCATCGTTTCGGTTCTTTAGAAGGTCAGGTTTCCCTTTGAGGAATTCCCACAACCAGGCGTTCTTTGCATCGCATTTCAGTTGCTGATAAACTGCCAATCCCTCCGGGTTCCAACGTCCAATGTCGTTACCCAGTGCCAGCGTCTGCAGATGCGGCAGGTTTGTAAATGTCCCTTGTTCGACGAACACCGGTGTAGAGCTTTGGAATTCGATGGCGCGGATGTTCTTCAGTCCGCTGAAATCAGCTTTATGGATCCGTAGTCCACCGGTCTCCGGTGGAATATGCATCCATAAAGCACCGCAGTTCCAGAAGCGGAGATCGAGTAAGTTGTCCAGAGCCATCGCGGGCAAGCTGGACGTCAGGCTGAAGTCGGAGGCAGACATGATTGTGAGCTGGACAATCTGCTTACTGATCGGCGCAATAGTAGCTGAGTCATCCAATCCTCCCTCCATAATAAAAGTTACTGCGCGGTTCGCGCTGACATTTCGAATTTTCTCCACCCAGAGCAAGAAGTTCTAGAAAAACACATGTTACATTGTGTGTCACATGGCGGAATACATCCAAATGGGCAGCATACATACAAGTCAGACTAGCGCGAACGGAAAACTCCCTACATTCTACGAGTTACAGACTCCAAACGAGAAGAGTTTTATATTCGGTGATTCAATGCGTATCGCAAAAAACTGATGTAATATGGTACCAGGTATATTTGGAAGTACAGATACAAACAGTCATCAGCCACGTATGAATTCTCGAACTAAATAAAGTATGTTCTACTGCAGTTGTGTAATTGAATAATTCTTGTTTGGTACAGTATGACTTGTTTTTCAATCAGATTTTCTTAATGCGAATCGAGACGCTGTTTTCCCGTAGCGTTTACGTACTCAAGAATAGTCATCCAATCTTAATTAATATGAACAAATTATCACAGTTAGCACGAGAGGGTACAGTTGCCAAAATATGCTGGCAGTTACCGATCAGTTTCTCTAAACCAAAACACTGAAAACTTCACAAAGTCGACTAAAATCCTAAGAGAATAACTTTTTCCCAGTCACTTTAAGCGAAACAACGCCTTATTCGCACCAAACGCAACAGGTTTCACAAGGTAAAGGAGCAAAGCACATCGTTTGAGAATCGTATTACTCATTATTTGAGCAATCGCTCATGTAGACTACCGTGTCCAACATGAGCGACTGCACATAATCGGTATTTACATCGTCTCTAAATGGCTACAAATTGCAGAGAGAGAGACTTTATTAATTAATTTTTATGTATAGCACATTGTACCAAACCTGGCAGATTGCTTTACCGTTCTATCCGCAGTGTAAAGTACGATATGGGTTTGACCCGGACACCAATTATCTGTCGGTAGACGCCTTATGGGACCTGGTCCTTTTGAGATGGATGGCTTGCACAGCTCATCCAGACGCAGTGGAGAGAGATCGAAGTCAGGCAAGTCGGCCGTGGCAGTCCGCCCTGAAAGTAATCGGTGAGCATGCTGCTTTTCATACCGATACTGGTATGTCGAACAACTCACCCAGGCACACGAGGAATAAAAGGGATCCGCCTAACAACCGCATTGTCAGTTGGGCTAACGTAGCTTAGGTTCGACCCGTTCATATAATATCGACAAAAACAATATAATATCCGGCGTATTAACAAAACTGTCAGAATTTTTCGGCGTTACTTAATGAAAATTTATTCTGGCTAGTGATATGGCTTGATAAACACATCTCATGTTATGGTTGCCTCAAGCAAACGGAATTTCCCGTTTGATCGTTGTTTTGCTGAACTTTGTTGCTCGTGATTACTTTTGTCTTTTACCACGGTCAACACTAATCTCTGCCAGCGATCTTAGACAGAGATAGTTCGCGCTAAATTCATTCAAAGTGTTTGCTGCATCAGTTATACATGCTGAAACCGGTTCGCCGGCTGTCCTGTAAAAAGCAAAAAAAAGCTGATGCTCTTCGAGACAGCAATAGCGCAAACACTTCTAACTGGGACGTGATACAATCTTTTTCGAGGTAGAATATGCTGTTTGTTTTGAATTAGGGCTGAACATAGTCCACCTTATCGAGAAAGTTTTAAAAACATCTACTGGGAACTTCCAGTAGAAATGGCGACTTCTTCTCGGAAGTGCGAGTCTAAAAATGGTGCACTATTTGTTTCTTCGTTTTTGGTGTTTGTTGGTTATGTATCCACGAAATTAAAGTCTGTAAGTACGAAAATATTAATATATACGAAGAAACGTGAAGCCCTTCCATCAATATCGACGGCGGCTAATTTCCGGTCCGATAGAAATAAACCACCTATCTTTTAATCTCGATTACTGTATGCTTATTTATGAAATTCATGCCATGAGTTTGTCTAGCTGTGCACCACAGCTAAGCGACATTACAATTGAGACTCGACGGGTTTCTAAAACTGGTAGTGTAGTTTATTGTTTTGTATTGTGTAATGGTTCGGACGACCGAAACTTAGCACCGATCCATTTGCAGATGTAGAAAAGTGTAGTGAAGAGTTAACAGCAATCTCCACTCGAAATCCAAGAACACAATGCAAATTTCCCCACAGCTTCTATTTCCATATTAATTAACATGCATATCGAAATATTTCAGGAAAGTTCGAGATTTGTGGTGTAATGTGTCCAGATTTTCCGGTTTTTTTATGGTACAAAGGTTAATACTAAACATCCTAACCTTTGTGCAGCCTTATAAGTTTAACAGGGTATGTTGATAATCTGATACTGTACAGTATATGAAAAGACAGCTACTGCCCCTACAGTTGCAGCTGCTGCGCAGTCCCGTAAAGGTTCTGTCTGCAACAGCGTTGCTTTCCATGTCCTTGACATCTGGCTGAATTATTATGTCCTGCAGGAAAGGCAGATTTCCTGTTTCAGAACATTCACAGTAATGATCTTCTTGTCTGGCAAGAACTCGGCAGCTAAATGTATCTTGGGTTAAGTAGTACTAATTTTGTTGTTGTTGACCGTTTGTTATAGTTTATAGCTGCACAAACTTGGTTGTGCAAATGCTGTCAAGATTCGCCAGCGTGAAGCTGCACAATGCGCACTGCCAGCCAATCACAATTCCGCACCTGAATGCCGATTGGCTGGACGAATTCGAGCATGCTGCGAAGCGGAGGTCCTCGACGTTTAATAGTAGCGCAAAGAGCGGCGTTTCGGATACCGCTTTTACGTACAGCGACAGCGCGTGCATTTTTCATCCGATTTTGGTCACATTTGAACAAAACCTACACTGTTACCTGCGAGAGAACTGAATATTTTGTGGTACGTGTAGTATTGTATAAGAAACACCTTTGACCAGATGTTAACCTCGACGAAGTGGTCGCTTAACAGGTGTTACTGTCGACCAAAGGGGCTTCGCCGAATATCCCAGCGACCACCAGTCGGTCTACCAAAGGTCGGCAAACCGAACGTCAGGGAGCCAATTATCTATTCTTGTCAAAACATTTCTTTTTTCCAGACGTTCGATAACTGGGTTGACTATAATTATTCAGTCCTTATTAGCTACATGTTCTACCTTTACCACATTCAAGCTCATACCGGCAGTGCATATGGCTGTCTGTAACAGCTGGAATTTTTTAATAAAACAGCCGGCGAACCGGTTTCAGGTGGTCTACACACTACACTTATTGATGCGGCGAAAACTTCGAATGAATTTTGCGCAAATTTATCTTTACATGTCCAGCAACTTGCTAGAAGCAAGTAAGATCTCTACCATAGATCGCCAGTGTTGACAACGTGGCTGGAAACAAAGGGGATAGGCGCATCTAACAAGGGACAATCCCAGGCCCCATATTCCAAAAATTCCGAAAACATTGGTGTGTACACCGAGTGGCCCTGTGAACTCTAAAAAATTATTTCTGTGTGCTGAGATGCAGCTGGACCCCTTGGGGGCAGAAGTAATCTTTATAAGAAAGCAAACCAAGTAACGTACAATATACAGTAAGTTATGCATACCGTATGCACAACAGCACCACTGGCCAAGTTCGTTTTATTTTAATACTTTTAGACTCCTCCACTTTCGATCAGAAACTTCTAAGACATTTCCGCACGATCAGCAATATCGAAGCGGACAAGAGCTGAACCGCCGCCAAATTTTACGTGAGCTAGTAGTAGACCGTTCCCGTGTTTACTTTGTAAAAGAATATTTTTAACAAAATTTATAAGGCTCCAAAAAAAACGAGAAAACTTTAAGAAACTGAACGAATACTTATTTCTGTTCGGCTTTACTGTTGGTGTTGTCGAAGGAACTTCATGATATCTGTTCAAAAGAAATGTGTACGGCACGTCGTCTGGGTGTATGTATAGGGTTTTCATACATAATATTCTGAACACACTGCAGTACAGACTTGCCCCAAGGGGCCCAGCTGCTTCACAGCACCCAAAAATATTTTTCTGGAGTACACGGCGTCTATACAGCATACACGTTTTCGGAATCCTTTGAGTATCTGGCCTGGGATAGTTCCCTTGTAAGTTCAGCAAAACAACTATCAAACTGGAAATTACACTTGCTTGCGGCTGTTATAATATGGGATGCGTTTACCAAAGAATATCATAAGCCAGAAGTAACAACACAGTCTGCAGGATTTTACAGCAGTCGTTTCATGCCGAGAATTACTGTCAATTTTGTTATTGCAACCAGATATACCGCACAGCTCGTTTCGAATCTGAGCTGCGTTAGCGCGGCTAGGATGCGGTCGCTAAACGGTGCTCTTTTCTTCGTCTTTCCCATCGGTAAGCTGTAGCTCTGAATTTGTTGTTTTACAATTAGTCGTATTAGAACGCATGTACCAACATTTCTAGCGAGTACGGCTACGGGAGAGCTGTTCAACTTCGACCTCTCTCCGCTGTGTCCGGGGAGCTGTGCGGGCCGTCGGGCGTCACGCAGCACCCAGACCCAGACACCTTTTCGACGATTGTTGAGTTCTGCTCTGTTCAGAACCATATTCAGCTTTTCGGTGCTGATGAAACGGTAAGTTTATCCCGATATACGAAGCACAAAGTTCGACTGCCCTTACGAGCTACTGCATAAATTATCGCGCGCCGCGCGCACATGTGCCGCTGATGCAAGTCAAGATAATTTTGGGAAAAAAACGGTGCTTACTGTTATTCTGGAGATTTAGCTGGATACACTATGTTCGGGCCAAAGTGGACCAACAGCATTTTAAGACGCGTATCCAAGCCGTGTGCAGTATTCCAGCGATT
>JAQGAU010002206.1:0-16232 GCA_034698045.1 Paramacrobiotus richtersi
GAGGAGGTTATTGACTTTGAACGGGATGTGGCCAAGGTCAAGCAGGGACAGGATGAGGAGTTGCTGTACAAGACGCTAGCGCCGCTCAAGACGACGGATGAACCGGGACAACAAGTATGTCGAGTAGTTGGTGTGGTTTTAGTTTGATAATTTGTGAGTACATTCGAAATTTGATAACTGATGCCATTACCCGAACGATTAGATGTGAAAAGTCGAGAAAGTGTGTGCGAAAAAAGTTTTTGACAATTCTTAGATTTTTCTCATATAAATCGATTATCAAGTGAAATTTACTGCGTTGAAGATCGAGGCAGGGAATTTTAGAGGCCGGAATTTCGAGTCATTGCACTACGAATTTGCTGACAGTTATGTTGCCAGACTAAAACCTATCAGTCGTTGCCGGTCGGTTTTTAAAAAGCTGCACCCTATCGGATGTTTATTGTTTATAAGACAAAACATGAAATCGTTATGAATTCTTTATGAAATCGAAGACAGAGATATGTTGAATTACTGACATAGGTGTACTTTTGGAGTATAGCACAGTACTTTCTATCCATCTCATTCGTTATTTTCTCAAGTTTCTTAAAACTGTGTAAAGTTTTTCGCGACTCTTAGACGTCAAAACAATTTTAAGATTTTTATATAAAGTAACTTTCCTGATTGCCGTGAAACTCCTATGGTCATTTTGATTTTAGATCGTTTTTGAGGAAATTGTATCAAGCTTGGCATTATTCTTTCGCACTATTGGTCATGTTAGCCATCGCAAATGCTAAATTTCTGTAATTTCTTTACAGGAAGAGAGTGATATTTCTGACGATTCTGAGGATGATGAGGAAGAATCTGGAGATGAGAACGAGGAAAACAAGCCAGCCGGCAGCGGATCCAATCCGCTTTTTCAACGCTCCCGAGATGAATCACCCAACACTAAAAAGGTAACACTTCGCGCCGTACCTGATTTTTGCTGATTTACATGTAAACTGAAACGATGTATTTTTAACAGGAAAGGAAAAAGGCCATCCGAGAACAACAACGCGAGAAAAGGAAAAGTAAAGTGCCGAAACATATCAAAAAGAGGCAGGAGAAGGTCGCCAAGCAGGGCCACGCGGGAAAGAAGTAAACGGAAAAAGATGCGTTTTCTGTGCGCGGAGTAGTGTATTGTGATTGCAGTTTGATAAAGTTTTAAGCGATTGCTGTCGTCGGTTAAAAACACGTAAACCAGTGAGCTATTTCTGGTTTACAAAATCTAAACCGAAGCAAAATACTGATAGAAATTCTGGTTGGAGGTGTTTAAAGCAAGCGAAAGTCGTAGTGCAATGGTAAGCCGTTGCACTACGACTTTCCTGATGGAAACCTTACAATTTCGTCTACTGTAGCAAGAATTTGATACTGTCGTCATGATGATTGATGAAACAACATAAACACACAATGAAAAATATTTTTTATCTTTCTTGAGCTGCAAAACGTGCAATAATGACAATTAAAACAAACACCGAATTTCTCAGTCAGCTATATTCAGCCTTGGGATGTTTAAATTGCAAACGTATTTTTTATAATATTTCGATATGATATTCCAGTTAAGATAAATTGATTGTTTTATTGTACACTTATTTAATGTGGGGTTTCTTTAGATCTACATTATTTTTTTATTGAATCTCTTTCTTTTGACATACACAAGACCGAAAGCTCTTGCACAGATGATTAACGGTAGCTGCGTTCAGCTGCAACAAAGTTTGGTGGCGAGAGTTTTACAAGCTTCCGTAAACGAGATTCATGACCGAACGCGGGATTTTGATGAAGGATGGAATGTAGTCGGCAGTTTTTGTCCAACCTAACATCTTCAGTCTGCCTTTGATACTGCGGGGACTGTCGTGTCGTCGACCTGTAACAAAGTGGAGAATCCTTTTCTGACATTTGTAAGCAATCTTTTCAGTTTTACCGTCAGTGTCGGTCAGGTTAAATTCTTCGGCAAGATCCGCTGTGAGTAGGATTTGACCGGTTCGATTGATTAAAGCTTTATCTGCAAAACAAATGGAACATTTTTCTTGGCGCTAAATCACGTGCGTATGTATGTTGATAGTGGAATTATACGCAAAGAACTATCCTGACCTTTATATGTATCTAAACTAAATTTATATTATAATTATTTTAGCTAAACTACGAAATTTCTGTAATTATCGTCTTTTTAAAAGAATTTTTTTCTGTATTATTTTCAGTTAAATTTTTTACCGGAAGTCATTGATTCTGTAGCGCATTATATAATAACACTCGAAATAATTCGTTAAAATCAGCTAGGAATTCCCACAAACTTTTAAGAACCATGCTACATGGAACAATGGATGGAATCATCGATGTTGCTAATTAAGAAAATTGATTTTTGACAATCGCACCTTGAGCCAGAGCCACGATGCATTTCCCGCTGAATTCCGTCGTTTCCCCATGCGCCGCCATTCGTTGAGCAATTTCGTTGCGGACGCTATCGGCACTTGACGGATCGTTTTGCTTCGCGTTCAGAACCTTTTCTTGAATCATCTCAGTCTGCACCGGGCCAGGCCATAAACTAATAAAGGTCACGTTGTGCTTTCGCAGTTCCCGCGCACAATCAGCCACCATGCGATCCAACTAGAAACCAGAATTCATTAAAGTCGCTGACCCTTTTCCGTGTTCTACGTTACAAAGGAATCTGTGCAATTGTAGTGTTGGAGCAAAAATACAATGTTTCAGTATAACAGTTTTCTGTTTACATATGCATGTATGTACTTCTTACCGCACACTTCCCGATCCCGAACGCTGGCGTAAACATAAAAAATATTCCGCCAATGGAAGAAATATTGACAATTAAGCCAGCTTTGCGAGCGGTCATCATTTCAGCTGCTTTCACTGAACAAATGTAATGATTTCTGTAAATGATAGACATCACAAACATGCCACCGAAGTTGAAAGAAGTGATCTGTACCGCAGACCAACATCGCTGATTTCATCCCACAGCGTGGGCGGGAGCTCCCAAAACGGCTTATTCTGTGATTCGATAAGACTGGTGACAGCGGAGAAGGCGTTGTTGACGAGGATGTCCAGCTGGCCATTTTGCTCACGGTTAACCTGCTCGAACAGTGCATCGATATCGGCATCTTTGCTGTGATCGCATGCAACGGGAATGCATCGTCCTCCTCTCGCTTCCACCTGAAAATGCACTGCTGTTTCATACGTACGTTTACATGATTTCCCCAGATTATGCAGCCATCGTAAAACAACACTTCTGATCGAATTCGGTGATGGCTGAGAGTTATCTAAAACTATCCTTCGCAAACTGACAGGCGATGTTGTTTAGCCTATTTGACATGATGAATTGTGATTTTCGCCGCAGCACAAGTCTTTTCTTACTTCTCGCGCAGTCTCCTCCAGACTCCCTGGATTGCTCGCATTTTGTGCCTTACTTTTTGTTCTTCCTACAATCACAACAGTTTCTGCAGACCAAAACAAAGAAATTCATAAAGAGCGTCGGGGTTTTCACCAGTCCGTAAGTGCATATTAACGATGATTACTGTTAGGTACTTACTTCTACGGCTGCGCTAATCTTTCTCACCGGTTATATAAACAGTAGCTCCCGCTTCTCCCAATTGCAGCGCAATGCCTTTACCAATACCCCGTGAAGCTCCCGTTACAATCGCTACTTTTCCCGTCAGTGCCATTTTCAGAACAACAAATAACAATCAAAATTAACGGCTTACTGCAGAGCTCGATCTACATAATATTGTAATTGTGGAACGCCGATTATATGAACTGAAAAAATGTGTATACCAGGTAAGTAAGCACTTTCGCAGCGATACAATGGTCGCATGTTGCGTTATTTCAAATATACACAGGTTGGATGGAAATTTCCGTTCAAGAATTTTGAATGTATGTGGTGTCTACAATGGGCTTACGTTTATGTGTACGTCCGACTCGCGATCGAGCTCCTGATCCGCAACTACGAGTAATTAATATTACCGCTGGCAACTCTTATGCCGCACGTTAAGTGCATCTGAACCAGCATCGAAAACGAGTTTTACTGCGGACAAAGATTATTGTTGTGTTGTGTACAACTACTACATAATCACCAAGTGTTCTCCGATTTTATTCACATCGCTGCGACTCGTAACATGTGTTAGTGTAACAGCAAAGAATACGATCAAAAAGTTAGAGGAAAAAACCAAACTTTTTCATAACTTTTGCCACATATTTTTAAATTTTACCAAGCTTGCAGTAGATCAGCAGTAAAGAGTACAACTGGGAAGAATCAATGTCCAAGTGTCGAACAAACCAGAAAAGTTTCAATTGACCGCACTGACGAATGTCGAATATATGACTACAGATATCCGGATACGAGAAAATACAACAAAACATACTGTATATTCGGTCTATCTGCACAGCCTGTGAATATGTTGTTCGATGCGACTTTCACGTATCTCATAAACGACCAAAAGCGAGATTCATTATGGAACGTGGAATTTTAATCCAAGACGGAACGTAGTCGGCAGTTTTCGTCCAGCCCATAAGCAGCAAACTATTCTTGATACTTCGTGGACTATAATGCTGTCGACCTAATCAACGCCAAAAAATAAAAATTTGTTATTCGGGAGTTGTCTGCAGAACAGTACTGTATCTATACGTACCATCAACATCAACCAAATGAAACTCTTCAGCAAGATCTTCCGAGAGGATTATCTGGCCAGTCCGATTTAGTATTTTTGGATCTGCAATCAGAATACTAAAAAGTATCTGTAAAGAATTAGCCATAACGATAAAACTTTTCCGGATGTCAACAAAATTAATATACAATTTCAACGACATCGACAGATGATTGTGAGACTCCCGTGCACTTGTTGTACTATAGAAGTCGTAGTACAGTGGCAGTGACCGACGTCCGTACGATCGTCTCGGCTTGCGGACACATTGTTTCTCTGATAACATTACATTTACATTTGGCGTGACAAACAACCAACTAATTTAAAGCCTTACAAGTATTTTTTTAAGACATGACATACATTTCTGAGAATTATTCACTTCGAGAAATGAAATGGAATTTGTGTTTCGTCGGATTCATTTTTTTAGCCAAGCCCAGTTCACGAGCGATTCTACACTATTGCAGAGAAAGTTTAAGAATTAAGTAAATAAGCATCTAGAAAAACCATTGTCTGTAATTTTTATGCAGCTAATGCCCCGGGGTCAAAGCAGTCAAAGTACCGTTTTCGCCGGGAAATTAACAATACACTGCGTACCTTGGGCCAATGCAACAACGCATTTGCCAGCAAACTCAATGGTTTCCCCGTTGGCCATTGCCCGGTGCATAATTTCAATCTCCTTTGCTTTGTCGGAATCGTGACCCCGGTCTGGACTCTCAGAAGACTGTCCATCGCTGCCTTTATTCTTCGTTGACTTAAGAATCCTTTCCTCGGTTGTATCGGTTTTCACGGGACCCGGCCACAGACTGACAAAGGTCACGTTGTGCTGTTTCAACTCCTTGGCACAGTCAGCGGCCATGCGATCCATCTGTGATAGTCATGTTATCAAGAAATGCTGCGCTCACTCAAATAGCTCTAGAATCAGTTGGTGTTTTATCGGGATTGAATTACTGACTTCACATTCGTATACAGGTACGTATACGTACGTTACGTCAAACATTAAAATTTCCGGTCGAATCGATCAAAATAGTTGGGTTTTTGTATCTGATTGGGGAGGTTGATGAAATATCAAATCAGTGTTTTTTGAATACAGCAACTGATGTAAAATTCTTCTAAACTGCTGTTTTTAAAAAAAGTTCAAGCATAACACTAATTTGTACTGAATGTGCACACTAACAGTTGAAGTCAAATTGTTCACATTTCTGGCCCAAGCTGACAAGCTTCATGATCAGGCTTAACAAATCTAAGTAGGATAAACTTTGCCTACTCAGTTTATAGAGGATATCGCGAGGCTCAATATTTAATTCATATAACGCATAATATAGTGTAAATGTGAATTTAATCACCTACTCCGGCCTTTCCGATGCCGAATGCCGGCGTAAACATGTACATAATTCCTCCCATAGCCGAGATGTTAATAATCAAGCCGGTTTTACGGGATGTCATCATTTCTGCCGCCTTCACCGCACAGATATAATGATTCCTGTC
Organism: Paramacrobiotus richtersi; assembly: GCA_034698045.1. Lineage (NCBI taxonomy): Eukaryota > Metazoa > Tardigrada > Eutardigrada > Parachela > Macrobiotidae > Paramacrobiotus > Paramacrobiotus richtersi. Next base: position 6,144 of record JAQGAU010002206.1, read on the forward strand.
AACAAAGCGCCGTATTAATTGTCCTATCAGTTCAGAAAGACTTTGTAGTGGTTTTACCTTAGGCCAACATTATTCACGTCATCCCATAACGTCGGCGGAAGTTCCCAGAATGATTTCCCTTCGCTCTGTGCATCCATAACCGCATTGATGGCGGAAAACGCACTGTTGACGAGAATGTCCAGCTGACCGTTTTGCTCTCGATTGACCTGCTCGAAGAGTGCATCGATATCGGCATCCTTGCTGTGATCGCATGCAACGGGAATGCATTTTCCTCCTCTCGCTTCCACCTGAAATACGTAAGCAAATGCTCCAGGAAATACATCAACCACTTCTCCATGAACTTTGGAGAAGCGATCTCAAACCAGTGGGAAAACGGAAAGCATGTACTACGCCATGGACTGCCTGGGCGGTCGCCTATCGCGAGGCACACGCGTGCAGAATTTTGAATGACAGTTACCTCTCTTGCAGTGTCTTCGAGACTTCCGGGAGTATTCTGTAACTTGCTTTTCGTTCTCCCTGTAATTACACAGTTTACAAGTATCTGTACACATGTACTTTATATTGTTGCGTATTAGTACATGTACGTATACGTACTACCTCACTGACAACCCACTAACTGAGATCGTGGACTTTTTTCGCCAACTAACTTCTTATTAGTTAACTGATAGAACGTCCACGATCTCAGTCAGTTGGGTTGTGAGTATGAATATTTGCGGAGAGCTTTCTTGGTTAATTCACTTACCAGTGATATAAACTGTAGCTCCAGCTTCTCCCAGTTGCAGAGCGATGCCTTTGCCAATGCCTCGCGATGCTCCAGTTACAATGGCTACTTTACCGTTTAATGCCATTATCAACCGGTAATCGGTATTAGTAATAAGCGTAAATATAATTCTAATAATAATTCAACGGAAAACCGTAACGCAGCAGTATCGTTTTTTTGCAAAACGCGAGCAAAGGAACTTTCCATCAGATTTGTACGAATTTCGTACACGGTTACACTAACGACAGCTTGTGCGCGTTCGTCGAGCGAACATCTGGTGTGCTGCATGCGGCTTCTGTGTGATTGTATTGACTTGTATGTAGCAAACAACAACAACGTCCCACCCATGTCGCAGTGCAGTTGCACTCATACACGACGGATAAACCGAAACTATCGTAAAGCATAACTACGTCTGTTGCATACTTTAATGCGCAAAAATTCACAAAACCCTCAAATTAACCAAATCAACAAACTTCTGCCATGAATTCTTCATAAAATTAGTCAAAATTAATTAAACCTCCACGTGACAACAAAATTAATGCACAGGGAAAAACATCCAGTTCATGCATATAAAAAATATATTCATTTATTCAGAAATGCATTTATAAACGTCCATAAGCCAAGTTCATAACGAAACGCGGGACTTTGATGAAAGCCGGAATGTAAGCGGCCGTTCGGGTCCAGCCCATCGTCTGCACAGCGTTCTTGATGCTTCGCGTACTGCAGTGCCGTCGACCTAATGAAAAACAGGCTAGCCGTTTATTTATTTAGCAGGTAAATTTTCAAATTTATTACCATCAACATCGGTCAAGTTGAATTCTTCGCCAAGATCCGCAGTGGTCAAGATCTGGCCGGTTCGTTTAATCAAATTGGGATCTGCAGTAGCAAAAAAGAAATGTCCAATTCCTGTAGGTTACGTTACTGATTACTCAAGTGCGGTTTTTCGTAGAAACATATTTATCTAGGCGAACATGCGGAATAGTGTTATTTTCCATCTCCAGATCTCTCTGCGAGCAGTGAATTGCAGCTGAAAAACAGTGTTTTCACGGAAAATAGCTCGAAACTACGTTTATCAAATTTAGTATGTGTCTATGTAAATTTAGTATGCATCTTCATGAGGAAACGACTGCATTCCGCGAGAAGTAAGCCACTACACTACGTTATTCGACATAATATGCGCCGTGTCTACACGAGGCGAGTTTCTCGGAAAAATACTTTTTCCTGTATGGCGAACAGAAAGGAAAATTTAACTGTTCTTGCATATCTTGCACACTTCTGTTTAATCTGTGCTTGGTTGTAACACTTTACTAACCTTGAGCCAAAGCCACAAGACACTTCCCACTGAACTCGATGGTTTCCCCGTTGGAGAACATTTGATTAACGATTTTGGTCATTTTAGCCGCCGGCGCTTTATCCTCACTACGATCCGGACTGGGTGAGCGTCCTTGTGCTTCCCTTTCCTTCATCGGCTTCAGAATCTTCTCCTGGATAATTTCCGTCTGTACGGGTCCGGGCCACAGACTGATGAAGGTAACGTTGTACTTTTTCAGTTCTTTGGCACAATCAGCGGCCATGCGATCTTTCTACGATGACAAAAGGAAAAGCATCAAAATCACAGTTATCATTTCGCCTCAAAATAACACATACTGTAGATAAATAGTTAAGCTTTGTGCAAACTTACAAGCATTTGTAAAAGAACGATTACTCAGAAAACCAACAAATTTCGCTCCAAATTTGAACTTTATGAAATAAACGAATTTAAATTCGCATAACAATCCGTAATTTTTGATGAGAACGTAAATTTTCACGCGTTGAAAAGGCAAGATCATGTCAAAGTAATTTTTGACGACAATCACCTACTCCCGCTTTCCCGATCCCATAAGCCGGTGTGAACAAGTACATAATTCCTCCAATGGATGAGACATTCACAATCAAGCCAGATTTACGGACGGTCATCATTTGGGCCGCTTTGACCGAGCAAATGTAATGATTTCTACAAAGTAAGAAATAATTGAAATCATCAACAGGTAAACTGACCACAGAGCACGATATTCAAATAATAAAGGAAAAAAATGTTCGCAAGAAACTTTTCGCATTAAAAGATGCAATGATTCAGCAGCACCAAATATCGACGATACATATCGGATTAACCTAATTTTAAAACTAAATTCGATCTGGGTCCGAACGGAGATCACGCCAACCTATCCAGTACCAGTGAATTTCCACTACGATCGTAGGGTAACGGCTGCTGGAGGAACAGTAAATCTTGGCTAAAACTGCCTGCCGTATTGAAGATCATTCATTTTACTCAATGAAAGTATCAGAAACGACGTCTACCAAGTTCAGACTTTCTTTTTCACCAAGCATGTGACTGGAGAAAACAAGCACCCAGTACGAATGTTTTTTTAGTTTTCTTTTGTTTAAAATTTATGTACGTTAATTTTCCAAGTAACTGTAGTGACAATTTTTACCTGAGCCCGACGTTATTGACTTCATCCCAGAATGTCGTAGGAAGCTTCCAGAAGGGTTTTCCCTGTGTGCCCATGATGCTATGCACAGCGGAGAAGGCATTGTTGACGAGAATATCCAGCTGGCCATTCTGCTCGCTTTGCACTTGCTCAAACAACGCATCAATATCAGCATCCTTGCTGTGATCGCAAGCCACGGGGATGCACTTTCCTCCCCTCGAAGTAACCTAAATTTCCCTAATTAATTAATTTTTTAATGCTTGCAATGACTGCAGTGAACGAAGAGGAACAGTACAAATAATAAACCGTAAAAATAAATAAATAAAAATGTCGAATATTCCACATACCTCTCGGGCGGTCTCTTCCAGACTTCCCGGAGATCCCGTGTTCAGTGTCTTGCTGGCTGTTCTTCCTATTATTGCAACATTTTCACGGTGATGCTTCCAAATATTGAAATAAAACAGTCAAAATTACCGGTGATGTACACGGTAGCTCCAGCTTCTCCCAACTGCAACGCGATGCCTTTTCCAACACCACGCGATGCTCCGGTCACAATGGCCACTTTCCCCGCTAACGCCATTTTGAGTGTGGTTAAAAGGAGTAAGTACAAAAAGAACGCAGGTAGACGGAAAAAGTGTCGCACAATAACCAGGATGGGACGAAAAACTGAAGGTGTTGCGGATGATCAGCTGTTTTCGGCGCTTTGAAGATTTTTGGGCAAGCAACAGCTAATTTTTCACTGTGCACACTGCAGAGATTTACTAACCTCGACCAAATTTGTTTTGAACCGCTTGCCTCTGAGAAAAATAAGTCGCAACCAAATCGGAAACCTGTATTAAAAATGGCGCGTCGAAGGTGTTTTCCAGGGGGATATTCGCTATGCGTGCGGTGTGCGTTTTAAATGGCCCAGGCCTGCCAACGATTTTTCAGACACATTTGAACATTTTCATTGTTTCGCAAATTTTAGTTATGAACTTATGCGTCTGAAAAGTATACGAAAGTTTGTTCTCCCTGCTGGTAATACAGTTGTCTGAATTTGCGACGGTATTCCTTTTTGTTGATAACTTGATCCTGATTATACAAACCCTGTTGCTGCAGCTGCGTTTTCGCATGTCAGAAGTAGAAGCTTACTGCTTACACAATTAATTACAACTGGTTTGAATTTCGCGCTTCTTTTCCTAAACCTCGCCAGCTATGGTAAGTTGACACTTCATAAAATTTCTGGCCATCTGCGTTGCATCGCAGGATCCTCCGAAACTATTATCTTGCTGTCTGCAGGAAGAAAACACCGGAATGATCCAGAAAGGATGCAACTTCTGGAAACGACATAAACGGAAAGCCATGTTTCTTGGCGCAGTTTCTGGAGGTACACACATATTTCTTACGTTTTTCGCGAAAATACCTCGGCGTTTCGGTTCCTAAAACAAAATATATAAGGAATTTGTCCTCGTATTCCAGTGTATTTGTAAAATTGTATAGTACGTTTTTCTGTTGAATTCTTGAAATTTGACGGTTATCGGTGATATTTTGCAGCTGTTTATTTGTACAATAATTCCGACGAAGTGAAGGAAGTAGTCGATCAGACGTGGAATTGGATCGCACAGAAACTACCCGTTCCAGCGCAGATATTTGGTGACACGGAGTCCAAGTCTTCCCGAAATCAACTGCGACCTGGTGGAGTCATTTTCCACGATGATCACATTCCCAAAGATGCGAATTCGTTGAATATTGCGGATAGCCAAAGTATCGCCGCCACTGCCATGCAACTTATTCAAATGGCCGGGAAGATTCTGGATGAAACGCTCTCCACGGAACAACTCCGACTGGAGATTACACAAAAGTGAGTTGGTTTTTTTGACAGTGTGAAAGGGGTACAAAATTTGTATTTAAATTTTTTTTTTAAGTTTTCAGTTTAATTTCCATTGATCAGATCAGCCATTGGCTGAATACAAAACATCACAACAATAAAAAAATTTGTATTTTAATATATTTATATAGTATATTTAATACTTAATATTCCAGTGTGATCGCCAAAACCTTTTTGTCAGATAGCGTTCTTTGTACGATTTACGAATAATAGATTTATCGTGTTTTTCAGTACACTTTCCAGCCGTACGCTTTCTTGTTTGTTGAAACTTCGTTTCTGGAAACGTTGATTTATTTGTAATCATTTCAGCCTGTTGTATTTAGAGTTTGTTGTGTTATAAAGAATGATTGTTTTAAAAAATGTTGTAAAGAATGAATTGGAATTTGTGGACATAGGACCTTGAATTTGTGGTTTTCGTGATGTTTCGTTTGTGCTTTTTTCTTATTCACAGTCAGACGATTTGTTATACTGATTTTTACCATTTCAAATACCATGTTCCGCTCGTTTTGCGGATGTTCCGCGACTTGGAACAAAATCGATATTTGTTAGGTGGGAAGTTAAAAACATAGATCATGGGCTGAAGCCATTTTCTTTACCATCAACGCTTCTCATAGCATGGACACTGATTAAACCTCAAATAATTTAATAAAACAGTGAACTGCTCTTTTTACGTAATGTTTTTAATGTAATTTTTTACCAGTTTTAAAATGTTATCCAGCTGTGTTTAAGTTACGGTTTTCTTAACCACGGCATACAGTTTCTGTGCGATTTAACTAGCTGTTTCTTGCGCTTTGCCTGCGATCAAATTGTCTGGGTTAAAATTATTTTCAGGCTTATTTTGGAGGACGAATTTTCTTATATTCTTGCATTAATAAGTAATTTAGCCGGGATTTTGCAGTCCAACGAATAAAATGGAATTATGGGAAGAAATGAAGATTGTGGCGTGGAGTCGATGTTTCGCCTCGTTATACACCATCTGCCATTTGGTGATGTATCTGCAAATCCAAACCGGCGTCGCTGGTCGATTTCTGTGCAGTCACAACGCCGAATCTTCACGGGATCTCAACCGGAAACTGCAGATCATCTCGCGGCATATACAGTGTGCTGAATTCCCTGTCCACGAAGGTAATTTTCCGTAATGTGCATGTAATTGATTTGTAATCCCTTCGTCCGCATAAGTACTTATTAGTGCAACTACTACTGTTCGTTTTTCGTTTTCGAGCGAATTTATTTTTGTGGCTTTTGTCTGATTAAACAGTTGTCTGGTGTATTTACCGCATTTGTTCGACTTGTTTTTCGAGCTTGAAATACATACATACATAGTAAGGTGAAGTACGCAAAAAAATGGATCATTAGAACCATTGTAACAAGCGCCTTTCGGTAATGTAAAATTTGGTGATTATACCATTTAATGCAGCTTTTCATCTTGACGATTTTCGACAACGTGAATCTTCAGCAAAAAGTTTATAACTTTCACTTGTTGCAATTAGCAGTTTAACTAGCAGTTTGGTTGCCATTGCAGCTTGTTTATGCTACGTTTTTGAGCCATTACACTACGAATTAGCTACATTTGGTTCTCGTATTGTCTGATGTCGCGGCATGATTATTGTGGCTTTTTTTGTTCTTTAATATTTTGCCATTTCTTGAACGCGTTTCAGGTAATTAAAAGCTATGTTGAAATGGTGATTTTCATTGGTAACATGAATTAAGTTCATATGCATTTTTCCTGATGTTGAAATTGCCCCTGATTACCAAGAATCAGTATCGGTCGAAGAGGTTTAGAATTTAGATCATGCATTCAAAGAATGCATTTTGTTGAAATTCTTAATGTAGTACTTTTGCTCTTATAACTGAAGTTATAATTTGCAGTTTTTTTGATTTGTTCATTTTCGAATCAATCCGCACGAAATTTGTTATTGTCATCCAGCTTCAACGATTTTGATGTTTTATTGGTCTGATTATTGTTAAATTATTTTTCAGGGTTCAGGAGAACGGTGAAAGTCATTCGTGATGTGGTGGCCAAAGCTGTATCATTTCGCCGTCTGCAGGACCTTCTGTCCATGAGTGATATCCATCAGATTGTTCACGATGTCCGCAAAATGATGGAAGAGGGAAGTAGCGACGACACATACCAACGCTGTCGTCATTATCATTTAGAATTTCTCATTCCTGAAGAACAGCTGGATACCAATATTGAACGAGAGGTAAAGTCTAAAGAACTTCGATTATTAAGAGTGTACGAAAATAAAAATGAGAGAATTATTTACGTTTACTTCAAAATTTTATTGATTAATTAATTTAATAAAATTAGTTTAACTTATAAGAACGGGAGAACAGGAGGAGGAAGAAAAAATAAACAAAAACTAAAATACAGATGCTCTAATTATAATTATTAGGATACTGCAGGAGAGTTAAAAAGAATCTCGCTATCAAAATCGCGTAGTGTTTTTATCGTAGTTTTTTAAATTTACTAGAATTTCTGTCTTTCCCAGTAAACAATCGTATTCTCGTGCGTAAATTTTTTGATGTGTTTTTTCAGCCGATCGAGCAATCTTACGAATCTGCAGCGTTGCTGTTGTTGACGAACGACGTAAATGCAGCCTTACAGAGGTAAGTTTGAACTGGACAATAGAGAATTTAGAAGATGGTTGCTCTAACAGTACTGTGGTAATATGGAAAACTGGAAAATGGTACAAGATGTTTACGTAGTGTGGATTGCTCCATGATTCTCAGTTGTTGTTTGGAACTGTGTTTCGGAAAATTCCTGAAAGAAATTGGCTCTTTTTTGGATGACCGATCAATTACCAGGTACGTTCCCGACTAATAAACGATAGAAATGTGTTAGTTTAATTGTTTTTTTGTAACAAAATTGTTGCAAAATTTTATATTGATTTGAAGAGGGATCGGCACTGGTACCGATCAGGAGGCTTACCGTTATTAATAAAAGTGTTATTGTAGATTTGTATATACACCGGGTTTTCGTTTTGTTGTTGCTGTTTCCTGAAATTCATGGTGAAAAGTTTTACCGTGTTTAGAATTGCTCGTTTATACAGTATCATTTTTTGTATGTTACGCGACATTTGTTACTCATTGGTAGCGTAAGCTTAAAGGTGAAAATCGTAGATTACAGGCTGAAAATTGCCATTTCATCGTGTTAATCGCTTCTTGTAGTATGTACAATTGATTAATCGGGAAATAAAATTGATGCGATTGTTTTTTTACCGTTTTGATCGGGTTCTAGCAAATCGTATCAGATTTTGTGACAAAAATTGTTTTTTTTCAGAAAAAGTGCCACAGAACCAGCCTCTCTACCCCATGCGGCACTGTTACCGGCCCTTTCCAGAATCTCTAATCTGTACATTAAACCGGTTGATGCGGAACCTCTGATCCAGGTATTTGTTGTGCTGCAGCATACGAGTTTTTTCTGTGTAATTATTTTGAACTTAACAGTTGAGTAACTTGAGTTCATGCACTTATTCGTGTATGGGAAGCGTAAAACAGGAAGAAACTACGTACAAAAACCTTCCTTTTTTTCTCAATTTGTACATTGTGATAACAACTATACCTGGGCATTTCTGGAAATGGGAAGGTGTTTTTAAGACTAGAATTACTAAACACTGACCGCACAAGTGTGTTGTCGTAAAATTTACATATTGTTCATATTAAAATTGTGTAATTAGGATTGTTTATGTCTTTTTAGGAGCTTGTGGATCTGCAGTACTTTCGTCCGTTTGTAGACCGGATTGTCTCACAGTCGTTGCAGCAGAATGCGTTGATGCAGTCTAAACAGACATAATAAAATTGTGAAGAGATGTTCGGTTTTTATCTGTCAGAATATGTCATGACGAATCAAGTACTTGAGAAAATCAATGGTTTCATGTACAGTCAACTGACGAGAAGTATGTGGAAATCGTATTAAATTGATAAAAAAAAGGAGGCAACTAACTGACCCGGTCTCGTATGTCGTATTTCCTCGTAATTGGTTCAGTTAATTTATAATAGAAGCACCCACGAAAGTCAAATCAGAATTTCCGATGAAACACAACACTCGTACCAATTTCAGTCACAGGAACTCATAATTTGCCGGTTTATGTCCGACTCAAGATCAAATTAGTTTCTAAAACAGGGAACTATGATCGAGATTCCACCACTTGCAATACTTAACAAACAAGCGACCACCATTGAAAAACAAACCAACAACACGAAAACAATCCCGGGGTTCGTTCAAGCTGTGCACAGCAGGGCGACTAACTGTTGCGAACGATCCAAGCGTTTACTGAAACTGTACATGCGCTTTTTGAACAAACCACTCTTCACTGTAATGATCAGACCGGACCCAACATTCCACTATTCCCCCGTCATGATAGGACCAGTCAATTGTCAGGGTTATCGTCTCTTGACAATACGGCATATCTTCGTTCGGTTTAGAGAAGTTAAACGCATAACCCACTTTTATTCCATTTCTACGCGATTGACTGATACGGTGAAGGGGATGACCCAGCGGCACTGAGAGATAAACTCCATCGTATTTCCAAATGAAATATTGATCAGCGTCAGGAACACACCGAAGTTTTGCCGCACAGGTGAAGCGTGGTTTCGTCGAACGAGGCACTGTAACATTCTGCAAAGGTTGGACAAACACATCATCTAGTCCGCGTGGTTTAGGTCGTAAGATGTATTCCTTCTTCAGGCAGAACTCGTTTTTTCCGTTGTGGCAGCGTTTGTAGCACTCGATGATCCCGGAATCGTACAATGTGACGTTATGGATGTATAGCAAATTCGTATTTTCTGCATTATTTACAATGTAGCGGAACCTGCCGAGGTTGGGATCTGTTTGGATCAGTTTGTTATTGTGCTTCCAAAGATAGTCAGTAGCCACGTCTCCATGTTGGGATTCCGGAGTGCAGGACAGAACGGCAGTTTCTCCGACAGCGAACTGACTCACAATATTATCGGGTTCGGACCGTTGCTGGAAGTCGAATGTGATCTTATTG
>JAQGAU010002207.1:0-16228 GCA_034698045.1 Paramacrobiotus richtersi
TAGATGGTACCACCGTATGTACAGAAGATACAAAGATCAGCAGCAACAGAGATGCAGTTTACAGTTTAATAAATCAACGTACTAAGTAGGTACTGCAACAGCGCAATCAGGAACCGCACGTAAACGCCCATCACCATTAGCTCAACAACCTTGAGACTAAAAACTTCGCAGTTTCGATGCAATCAACGGTCTAATCGGAAGCTATTCTACTGAAAAACAGAGGAAAACATATTAGCCAAAGGAATGTAAACGTAGCGGAAGAAAAGTACTAGATTTTCAAAAATTGTCAAGTGGTGTTCCATTTGGCGGGAGCTGAGTTTAAGACTGTATTAAAACGACTGGAAGTGCGGAATTCTTTGATACCCTTCAAATTCTACAACAAACACCCAAAAGTAAAACATTAATTTTACAGAAAATCAGGTAAATTTTGTACTTTAATAAAACGCAGAAGACCGCAAAACAAAACCTACTGACAATTACAAATATAAAAAAGGTATGATTTAGGAAATGTTGTGTGATTTGATCACTAATAAACTATTGGATGCAATTTCTATTTTAAATACTAGAAATGCATTCGAAAAATAAATGGCTACTCGCACCGAATTATTGTGAAACAAAATAAAAAAATGTATTGTCAGCTATTTTATCGGTCAACCCAACACTTACTTCGATGCGTTCGTGGAACGTTTTCAGGTTGGGGAAATCATCCAGAACATCGGGGAACATGATCAGCTTAGCATCCAATCGCTGATGAAAACACCAAGAAAACATGGCTGTTAAAATGCGCAAAATTTGTGATAAGCAAAACCAGCACATACTTCGTACAGCATGAAATCAGTGTAGGTCAGATAATTTCCGACGCAGTATTCACGGTTGTGCAGATGATGTTCCAGTTGCTTGAGAATCGGGATCAGCTGCTCAGTGCGGTAGGTTTCCTTTTCCTTCTCCTACAAATGGAAAAACTGATGTGCCAGAACATCGTTAACTCAAACATGACGCAACTAAAAAGTGCTAGAAAAAATCCTTATAACTAGCGGAAGAAAAAATGACATCGACTCCGATTTGTTTGTAGAATTTTTTGGATTTGTACTGTTTATGATTTTAATAATCGTGTTAAATACACATACAGATATACAGCATGGTTTACATAGAAATATGTGATAACTTACCGGATCATGTGTGCCGTAACACAGCCATCCAAAACTCATAATCAAATCCCAAATGACCCCATCCATAACATCCTGCTCCGACGCGTCCTTGTCGTTTTTGGCAACTATATAAAATACACAATAAATAACACGTAATATTAAAATACGTAAAATAATACGTAAAACAATCTGTAAAATAATACGTAAAATAAAACCTAAAATAATACCTAAAGCAATATGTAAAATTAAACGTACGATTAAAATACCTAAAATTCTTATTCTGTAGGCTCATTGTGTGCTAAATTATCGTCAAGAATTTCGTTTATTTTTATTGTTCGCTCATACAAAAAAGTAGCGTCTAAACTCCATACATCTACGTTTAATGCCGCATGTCAAGAACTTACTCAAACCATGTTTTCGTGCCAGATAGCGGAGAATGGCCATGGACATCGTGATTTTCGAATCCCCATCGATGTAATATGGCAACTGCCGAAGAAATGACCATCGCAAATAACTGGTTTACGGATATAATCACGCGTTTATTGAATACAGCTGGCGAATCAGTCAGTTTGATACTCACGTTCGGAAACTCCAAGCCCATCTTTTCCTTGCTATTTTTCCATTCTAGTAACAAACAAATGTCAATGAACCTGTATATCAACGGCGCCCGTTGTTTACTGTTTTTGTAAAAGTTCTTCCTCCTGGACTTATGTTAACTGTCAGACGGGAAACCAGTGTTTACGAGCTGTTTTACTGTTTAGATTTACCATCAGCCTGGGCGAAATCATATCCTTTCCATTCATAGTCCTGTCCGACGTGCTCGAGAAGGTACCGAATCGGAGTAACTAACTATTAAAGCCAAAGAATTTGATGAATAAAATCAAAGCAAAAGAAGAGCCTTTGCGGTCTACAGTAACAGGTGTACAGCAATGAGCCTGCACTGCCATGCAGCCTTAAAAATTCGTTGCACTTTCACATACCCCGCGGATGTTCCAGTAACCCAGGACAGGAGCCATGGTCAGCTACGGCGTTCTGCTTTACGGCGTAGAGAACCGGAACTGCAGCTGCTACAGATTAATCCCGTCAAGGAGTTCCTTTATATCGAACGATGACTGCTGAGCTCTCTGCACGTCGAGTGATAATCCGCAGGCAGACTGGCAAAGGGTCCAGGCACGCACTTTTCAGCTCACTCACTTGTCAGCTGTGCGGCTGTGCCACAGGCCCACAGCACATGTACCCGTACAGAGACGATCTTGCAGTACAGGTGTACCTGTATTGCAAGATTTTTGTCGTTCCACAGTCAGCAAAACTGTACCGCGGAAGAATATTTTTCCATAGTATTAAAGTAGTAGTACTAATATCCATACGCTTTGTGTGATCAATCGAAATTTGCATCGCAAAAGCGAACTGTTGTTTTGTGTGTACACTGTACGGCGAACATTTTCAGAATTCTAATGTTAGCGGCACCAATGAAGTTGAATGAACTGGCTGCAAAACTGTCCACTGCCCATTCAAAAAACGATAACGTTATATGACTGCATGACGGCCGGATGTGGCTTCTGCACTCTCAGAAAGTTGGTGCTGGTGCGAAAAGGACGAAAAGTGTCAGAAATGACAAAAAACCCACAACACAATTTTATATCCACCATCTGATGTCACGTTTGTAAAAAGGAGTTGCACAAATTATACCGGCAAAGCGGATGATAAGCGTTAACCTGTGAGCCGACTGTATGACCTAGTCGGTTTCGCCAGGTTCAAAGTTACGACTATCGTCTGCCAGGTATAATTAATTACATCGCGGTTGATAGTTCTTGAATCCAGTCTCTGCTGCGTGGCATTCAATAATAATTATTGCGGTTAAACATTTAGTGCGTGAATGCCATGCTATTTAATTACGGAAGTATGATCCCAACTTTACAAGAATATATGCTGATTTTAACCTTTTTTACTTTTATCTTGCAACTAAATATGCCGATGTTACTGTATGTATGCTGAATTGTCATTACCGAAGAACTATACTTTTGTTTTGCTTTCATTCGGATCCCAATCTGACTTTTGTATTACTGTATGTACCGATATACAATACAAAGATCAGCGGCAGCACCACAAAAGTCAGTTTATAGCTTGGTAAATCAACTGCAGCAACGCAATCAGCAACCCCCATGTTATCGCCCATCACCATTAGCCCAACAACCTTGACATTGAAAAATTCGCAGTTTCGATGTAATCAAAAACTCTAACAGCCAGCTATTGCACTAGAACTTAGCATAACATATGACGCTAAAGGAATGTAGATGTAGCGAACCAGATGTAAGGGTCTAAGGGTTTCCTCATTGGTGGGTGTTGTTCCATTTGGCGATAGCTCCGTTCAAGACTTTGTTGAAACGGTTGGAAGTGCGGAATTCCTTGATGCCCTTCAAATTCTACAAAAAAAATAACACACAAAGGTTTTACAAAGAATTATGTAAGCCTTGAAATTTATTAAATTAATGCGAACGCAAAACAACAATTATTGGCTACAACATTATAATAGTAGACATAATTTTAATAACATTTCAACATAATTTTAATTTATGAATTCTTTACAATTTAATTCCTAGTTTACATTTTTAATTATTTTAATTTGGATATGTACAATGTGATTCTAAATTAATTTTCTTAATTTTGTTGTATACATACAAAACTGTAATTTTTTTTCATTATTTCTTAAACTTTTATATTTAACGAATCCCCACTTACTCCGATGCGTTCGTGGAATTTCTTCAGATTGGGGAAATTGTCCAGGATATCGGTGAACATGATCAGATTACCATCCAGGCGCTGATGAAAACAACCAGATAACTACCAGTTAAAAGGGGAAATATTTCTAATAATCAGACCCGCACATACTTCGTATAGCATGAAATCGGTGTAGGTCAGATAATTGCCGACGCAGTAATCGCGCTTGCTCAGATGATGTTCCAACTGCTTCAGAATCGGAGTCAGCTGTTCGGTGCGGTAGTTCTCCTTGTCCTTCTCCTACAAATGGAAAAACTGATGCACAAAAATATCGCAAACTTGGAGAGAAAAAACGAAAACATGACAACTTAAATTAATCCCTAAAATTATTTATTATTTTATAATTATTTATTATTTTTACAATTATAAATTAATACAACTATAAATCATAATAAAATAATAATAATAAAACAAATTATTAGGTGAACAAGTTATAAATTACTTAAATTATTAATGGCTAAAATACAGCACAAATATGCATCAGAAAATAAGAAAAACAATGCAATATTATTTCGGATTTTTGTACCAGGTTATTAGAATTTAGGATACATATTCAACTGAATTTTTCGTTTTTTATACAGAAACATTTATTAAAACCAAAAGAAGGAACACAAAAACGCACAATACTGTAAACCAAATCTGTGAAATAAAAGATACAGCCATACAGGGAACAACCGAAACTAAGAATTTAACGGAAAAAACACAGGAAAACCCTTTTCAATTTGAGACTAAAAATTCAAAAAAATGTGGTAATTTACCAGATCCTGTGTGCCGTAACACAGCCATCCCCAGCGCATGATCAAATCGAAGATGACACCATCCACAATGTCCTGCTCCAACGCATCCTTGTCGTTTTTGGCAACTACGCAAAAATATGAACAATAATCATGTAAAAATAAAGAAAAAAATTTAATTATGTAAAATTATACGTTGACAGCTGTAATCAGTTCAGCACACTGTAAATATGGCTGAATTCGTTAATAATCCAATCGGCTTGCAAAACACCGTCATTTAACATGTAATGCACATAATTATCTCAAAACCGATAACGTCAAGCGATTATCTGTATTTGTTGATTATTTTATACAGATATTTTTGTAATGCAGTCTTCTGTCATATAATGTTGCGATAGGCTCGTTTTACAGTAAATTACAAGTAAAAATAAATTTATTTTATTTTGTTTTGTTGTTAGTTCACACCAAAACGCAGCGACCAAATCCCATTTATTATTATTTTGTAATAATTATATCATAAAAGTAGCGATTAATGCCACATCGCAAGCACTTACTGAAACCGTGTTTTCGCGCCAGATGACGCAGAATGGCCATGGACTGCGTCAATTTCAAATCCCCATCGATGTAATACGGCAACTGCCGAAGAAATGACCAACGTAGATAAATGGTTTACGGATACAGTCACGCGTTTATTAACTGCAGCTGGCGAATCGGTGAGATTATTACTTACGTTCGGAAACTCCAATCCCAGCTTTTCCTTGTTGTTTTTCCAATCTATTAACAAAAAATAAAATTATTAAATTGTGAAATATCAGTCGAGAGACAAAGGTTTCTTATCTATTAATCTGATAATTTTCTTGTTTTTTTTTAATTGTAATATAAAATAAAGTTAATAAAATTGCTAAATATCAATGGAGAGAGAAGGGGTTTTTTATCTATTAATTTGATCTTTTTCTTGTTGTTTTTCCATTCTGATAATTAATAAAATTGTTCAATATTAATTTAGAGACGAAGCTTTTTATGTATTAATTAATTTAGTATGATAATTTCCTCGTGTTTGTGTAAATCTAATAACAAAAATAAAGTTAATAAAATTGTCTAAATTTATTATCAAGCTTTTTTATCTGTTAATTTTACTATCTGTACAATGCGTTGTTCTTTGGTCTGATTATTTTATGGCAAAATAAAGTTTTTCTACGGCACCTAAATAGTTTAGAAAACCTATAAAGTCTATAAAGATTCAGAAAAACGGTTGTCGAGCTATTGAACTTTGAATGTTCGTTCTTACCATCAGCCTCGTGGAAATCATATCCTTTCCATTCGTAGTCCTGTCCGACGTGCTCGAGAAGGTACCGAATGGGAGTAACTAACTATTAAAACAAAAGAAACTAATCAATGAAATCAACGCCGAAAAAAAACAGTTTTTTCACTTTTTGCGGCGATTTTCCGGTACCGCATTCTTGCATACAGATTTACAGATACAGCCTTAAAAATTCGTTCGACATACCCCGCGGATATTCCAGTAACCCAAGACAGGAGCCATGGTCATCTAGGGTGTTTTATTACAAGGGATTTACAACGTGGAGAACCCGAAACTGCAGCTGCTACCGATTCCGTCAAGATAGAATGCCTTTATATCGAACGCTGGCTTGGTTGAGCCGTCTGCTTTGCTCGCGATTCAGTCGCGCGATAAGCCACACCATGCATACAGGCAGAGGATCCAGGCACGCATTTTTCAGCTCAATCAGCCGTGGCAGCCAGTACTCTGTTTTTCTGCACTCGTACGTCTGTACTTGTACGCGGTCCGGTTGCGGCCATACGGCCGATTCGAGCGTCGCCGCTACCGTCAGTGTATTTATGTATTAAACGTCCTTCATAGACTCCGCTACCGTGTTCACTGGTTCATACGCCATGGAACATTGGAATGCATGATTTCCATTTTAAAGTTATGATAAACAGCAAACGTTTTCACTTGAAATTTCTTTATGTGCAAACTTGTTTCCCGGGCTGTGGCCAAATCAGGTTGATAGACGTACATTGAATGTTGTCAATGTCGAATGTGTCGAGAGAAGCGGCGGAAGCTCTTAGCTGAAGAAAGAAAGGACAAAACAGGTTTTGCCTATTGTGTGTCGCATAATGGCGAACATGTTTCGTGTCAACCAAAAAATCAAAATTCTCCTGTGTGCACCGATGCGCTGCATAGAAATGGCATACAAAATAAATGTTTGAAGATTGCATTTGAAGCCATTCAATTTCCGCGAATAGGTTACAGGGCAGTATTCGCCTTCGCCTTTAATATTTTATCTATTAACGCAATAATTATACTTCATCCGAATACACAGCTGACTTGTGAGATGTAAATACATAAGGCAATCACAATCAACGACAAAGCGGCCAAATTTAGGTAATTCGAACGCGAAACTGAATCGCTAAGTTTCGAGTGAGTTCCTTTGTGGTGTTGTCCTTCGGGTTCGGCGCATCTTATAGTACGGACACGTGATCGAAGAAACCTGATGTTACTGCACACTGCGGCGCCATTTTTATTGTTAGAATATACAGATAAGACCTTTGCGACCTTCGCTACGCATCTACTGTCGGACCTTCCTGCTGTATCACATATTAAATTTAGTACTGCTTTTACTACTGCTGTTAATAACACTAACGTACTAATGCGCACCTGAACATACACGTAAGTATCTACCGGATACTTACTTACTTACGGATATATATGTACTATGCTCAGGTCTGTCTTCCACTTGCAATCGTGCACTGAAAAACTCTACGCGGCAAGGTGTACAACAACTGGATCTGCTTACTGTAATTAATGGAATATGCATCCAGTCACCGAATAACGACATTTCAAAATGACAGATTGGTCACCCATTATCATTTAGTGTCATGCCATAAATCAGTTAGAGACAGAATATTTTCCCTGAACTCCAAAGCACGGTACTTCGTCGCCGGTATCCCATTCTTGTCGGCCGACCGACTGGATGCGACCGACTATCCGGCGGTCCGCTGCCGTTCCGATGGGACACTTACTTCGGATTTGAGTCTTTCACGCGGCGAAATGACAGTCTCGATTTATCCCGATTTCGTCTCCAAATGTACTGGTTGATATTTCTGCCATCATGCTACGGGGTTTCGGGAAAATGACTCCTCTTCCTGAGGACGTTTTGTGACGTACAGTAAATGCACCGAAATGTAGCGACACTCAGTGGATCAGTTCAATTTTCTCATTTTTTCGGACTTGTATCTATCTTTACAGTTAGTGCCAATTCTTATTTTTCCAATCATCCAGCCAACAAAAATGCTAAAAGAAACACCAAAATCTTAGGAAACCAGTTATCAAAACATCATGAAAACGTTTCCGCATGCTGTACGTAGCATGTTTGGGAGAGGTCAAATGCAATTTTTTAAAGAATAACTGAATTAGTAATCATATTTGTAAACGGACTGGCTTCCGTAACTGCTGAGACAACGGGCGTTTTTGTTCGGTCCTTGTACATCCACAAAAATGCATCCTTTTTCCCCGATATATACAGCAACATGTCCAGGAAAACCGACAATTGCTCCGGGTTTCATTCCGGAGTAGCTGCCGTTGGCGCCAAGAAATGCGCCCTGTGAGTAGGATGAAGCCTGCACGGAGACCACAATTGCAACCAAATAAGTATAAGCATCAGTAGCAACCGTCAATGATTAATGGCAATGGCAATAGCTGTGTGCAGTCAGCAGTTGATTTATTTGTTACACATCTTTCGTACCTGACGTGTCTTACGTATTCTTGCGTTACGTATCTAACGCTAACTACACACCTTACTCATCATTATCGGAATTTCTCATACACGATACTTTACGAGCCATGACGACATGAACAGCACATCGGTGTTACACGAACGGAACCAATTGCAAGTTATACCTTTTTCCATGGTTTGCCCAGCAGTTCCGCGGTTAGACCGCTACATCCTTGGGCATAAAACTGGCCAACTTTAGATTTCGCATCCGCAACGCTGACGTCACTCTGCTGGCTCAGACCAACTGCAAGTGCTAGAAGAAAAAGGAATAACTGTAATTTACACATCTTGACAAATTAAAGTACACTTGAATAGAGATATAGTTCTGGCCTCCGCACAGCATGTACTTCGACGGTTGTAATTGGTCCAGATTACCATGTAAGCGCCGACACTGAATATTGACCGTATACCAGGTGAATATATATTCGGGCCCGGTGAGTTGGAATTTTACCACCAGCTTTATCTTATCGTTCATTGTTAGTTTTAAGGGCAATACTTTAATGTAATGTTTTCAGGGTTCCGGTACCGCTTCGCGTTAACTCGTGTCGAATATACAGAATTATTACGGATAGCCTGATAAGCATTACAGCTATAATTATGCATAATACTACCATTGAGCGATTTTTACAGATTTGCCGGTATTACGGATGTAATGGAGCGTAATTTATCGGGACCATGGACATGCAAACATCGGATATCGCTGATCCGCCTGATCGTTTCCGTTAAGCACTAACATAAACAGGAAATGACGTGCTTTTCGTCAAGATAGTCAGCTGCTTTTATTTAAGCGTTGATCTTTAAAGCCTTGAGTAGCTCTTTGTTGCTCCGCCCACACTTACTCCGATGCGTTCGTGGAAATTCTTCAACTTCGGAAAATTTATTAAGAATGTCGGAGAATATGATCGGATTCACATCCAGACACTGAATGAGGTGATAACACAACATTAGAGAAGTGAGTGTAAACAATTTCTAATAAGCAAGACCAGCACAGAATCACAGAATCTGATGTACTTGGAGTCGGTGTGGCCTACCCTGTGTAGGTGGGTCAAACGCCATGCTCTTGCATGGTAACTGCCGACGCAATATTGCCGGTTCCAGCTGCTTAAGAATCAGTATCCTCTTTCTCAAAAGTATGAATTGTGTCAATGAATCAACTGTATCAATGAATTGTGAATGGATCAAACGTATGATCTTTTTCTCAAAACATTCACAGTATGAATAATATTTAACTTGATACGTTGCAGCCGTTGCTACTGTATATCGGACATAGCACACTAGCTCATTAGTACCGCCTACGTAACTACGCGTTAGTCCGTTACTTTCGGTCGCTTGGGTCTTTTACCCCAGCAAAGCGGAGTGCGATTACCTAGTTAGACTATTCGGACAAGCTTACGCTGACATCATAATGACGATATAAACGGTAACCGAAACAGGATAAGGAGTGCATGGACCACCATGATAAAGAACGACTTAGCAAGCAGCTGCACACCGAGAGTAACAGAATAACTGCGGGCGCTTCACGTAAGTAAAACACTGTCTTTTGTCTCTGATAGCTGTTAGCATAGTACGATTTTATTTAAATGTTTTGTTTTGCTTAAGAAAAAATCAGAATGCTAACCATCTAAATTCGACGCGGACGCTTATCACTCCTGCACAACTTACTGTTAGACTTTTTTTTGTTCAGCTGTCGTACTAGTTTTCTAACGTATAAATCGCGGTTCCGGCACTGTGACCTTTAAGACGTATACACGGCCACTGTGAATCAGTTTTTTCGGCGCAAGACTTCGATTTTTTCGCGCAGCCAACGAGGCTGAAATGCGTTTTGTGATTGCAGTTGCCTTCCTATTTCTTGGCTTCATTCTCGCCAGTAAAGTGACCTCTGCCGCCCAGAAATGTACCAAGGGACCGGACAAAACTTCCTATGGATACGTTTTCCATACAAAACAATGCCCCAACAAATCCGGCGTGCATCTGTACAGTGACCCTGATGCTAAACCTCTCAAAGCGGTCAACACCATGCGATCCGGGAGCAGCTGGTTCGCTTGCCAGCGTAAATTCAAAACAGCCAATCCGCCGCTGGGAAATGGGAAAAACCATTACTGGTTGTGGACACAAGGAGATGACAACAAAAACTGGGGCTGGTTTCCTGCTAATGCTGTTCTGATTGGCGGAAATGAGCAACCTATACCAGGATTGGATAACTACTGTTAGTGACGCCAGAACTTTGACACTAGAATTTCACGTTCAGTTTCCTGTATCAAAGTGGACATGTAACGCTGAAGAGTGATTTCCGATTTATTTATGTAAGGTTTAGTGTATGTGTAGGTACTCTGTGTTAGGATTTTGAGATATCGAAAACGAAATGAAAAACAGCAGCGAAATTCGCCTTTTGCGGGCTGAAGTACCTGGTTAGCTCTGGTTCCTTCCCAACTTAATTCCTTGTCAAAGAGTACTGCAGTTCTTCAGAGCTGCCGTTTGACAACTTTTGCAGAATGTAGACGGTTTAAAGTTTATGGATATTATCGCAATCACAAGTCAGTGCCCCGCATGTTAGACATGTGTTTGTCATGCTTCTTTGTTGTCTGTCGTCGTTATTAATATGGGTTTTTAATGCTGAGCGCGTTTTTGTTGTTATTGAACGTCCCGAGGTCAGATTATGTTCGTCGATAGTTATTACGGTACATACTAATACTGGTAGACTTGTGCCGCAAATGTTAGCAGGTCCCTTCCTGAAGGAAGCCTAGTCAGTAATTCTGTACGCATACTCGTACCACTTTCTAGTCATTTGGTCAAATTGTTACTGTTAACGGTTGTCGGCCAGTTTAATTTTATGTGTTTGTGTGCTGTTGATGGTTGTGCTCAGATTACTTAACACAGACGTATAGATATGTTATGCGTTAACCGTGCATATCAGCAGCACCTGCTAACATAAATTCCATATTTAAAAAGATATCTGAAAAAGTCGGCATCACTATATTATCGGAATCATCAAGTTACCATGAACGAACTTTAAAAAAATAGATTAGTCACTAGTTCATTATTATGTCATTGCATAAATCAACTAGGAAGGGAGTATCTTCCCTGAACTCTAAAGTACTTCGTCACCGGTATCTCTTTCCTTTCGGCCGATGTATCAGTCCGACTGGGCGCGACTATCCGCTGCCGTTTCGAGTTGGCAATCATTTTCGGTTTGAGTCTTTCACGCGGCGAAATGATGTTTCCCGATTTACCCGGTTTCATCTCCATACTGGTAGATATTTCTGCCATTATACTTCGGGATTTCGGTAGCACGATTCCTCTCCCGGATGACCTTTTGTAACGCACAGGAGATGCATCGAAATGTAGCGCATTCAGTGGATCAGTTCGATTCTCTGATGCATCGCCTGGCGTGTTGTTGACTCGCTGATCTTTATCATCAGAATCACGAACGGCCATGTCGGTCTCCTCCTCGACTAGTTTCGGGATACTCGAAACTTCTTCTTTTGGTGCCAGTGGAGCATTAACAGGCACTTGCTGTTTGACAACATTTCCATGGATATTTAGCAATAATCTTTGTTCTTTCGGAAAACTAAAAGGCATACTTGCCAACTGTTCTTTCAAGGAAGTTTGAGAAAGTTGAATCGGTTGTACTTGTGGATACATGTTAAACGATTGTTGCGTAGGATTTGTATAGGCATTCTGCATGGGCGCTCCTAACATTTGGCTTGCTCCCAACGGCTTCACTACAGAAAAGTTGATATGGATCTCCGGTACTTGTTGTTTGTGCATTTTGTTTACTCCTTGCATCTTAGTAGTGGCGATTTGGTCCGGTTTTGTAGGAATGCTTTCGGATAAAGGTTGCGAGTGTTTTTCACTGCGGGTGGATTTAATCGGGTTTCCGTAACCGGCGCCTGTGGGCGGATAGAAGGGGACGATCGCTTTGCGAATGTTCTGGTGCTGCATCTCGTATTGTATTTCTTTGTCGGGTGCGCTTTGGAGCTGGGCGGCGAACTTGGTCGAGATGTTGGCTTGTGAAGGGTTGGTTTCTTTGCCGCAGAGTGTTCCACAGGCGTAGTATGGTTTAGCAATGGGCAATGCCGTTAGTACTGCAAAAACAAATTACCGATTTGCTGTGTGAATAGCGAAGTTGAATTCATGGGGCAACTTTTAAATATCTGCTGGACAGAGGACGCTGTAGCATTTGCCGTGGTTATACTTGCTTGTAAAACATCTGAGGGCATCGGTATTAAGGAAATTATGCGACCCGCAATATCAACTTTTAATCTGATCGATCGGTGCTGTTTAGGCTTGCAAACTCATCATAGAAAAAATTTTTGGACGACAAATCACAGTATTTCTCAGATACGGCTACCTTTACCTTTAAAGTAGTACGATGTAATGTTATGCAAAAAAGTAAACATCAATGTCCAATGCACGAATGTTGCAATAACGGCGATCTCGACGCAAGTTAACAGAGTTTCATTTTGAAATAACCTTCTAAGCTGAACTTCGGATGCCTTTTGTTTTCAAGTGAGCAGAGCGCGTTAACTTTGGAATTTCTTAAGCATGATTCGGCTGATCCAGAAGACTGTAAGTATTAACTCGCAAAACAGCTTTGCCAGTCTAAACTACAAGAATCCTCCTATAGAGAAAAAAGCGAAATATTCCACAAAAGGCTGCCGGCTTGCATGTTTCCCGTTAAATACGACTGTGCCAACTGAAGCACTCAAATTTACTTACCTACCACAGTAAGATTTCCCTGCTGATGCAAACTGCATTTGAATCTCAATTACCGAAGAAACGAAAGCTTCTGGAAGTTTGTTAACCTTCCGAACAAGAAGAATCAGTTAGGAGATTATCTGCACTTACATGCGGCGCGCTGCACCGGCGTTCCAAACATTGCGGACAACTGCGCAGCGACCGGATCCGGAAGCGGTCCGATTTCCGGCACAATATTAGTTCCGCCAGGACTCGTATTCCTATTCCCGTTCTGTTCTCCCTTGTTCCCGCTCTGCTCTCCTTCATTTCCGTTTTGTTCTCCCTCATTTTCGCCTTGTTCTCCTTCGTTTCCATTTTGTTCACCTTCATTTTGTTCCCCTTCCTTTTCCGCGTTCTGTTCGTCCTCGTTCGCCGATTCCGAAGACTCGGAACTCTTCGAGTCGCTGTTATCGTTATCGCTGCCATTGTGATCATCATCGCCTTCCTGTGCATCCTGCTCCTCTTCCGCCGCATCCTTGGCTTGATCCCGCGACTGGGCGTCAATAATTCCCGTTGGATATCCGGTCGGTTGGGTATTCGGTCGCGGTCGCCAGTCATTCAGGGGAGCGTTCAACTGTTGACCTTTGATAACGTTCGCGGTGAAATTCCCACTTATCTGTGCCTTTTTCGAATCCTGGACTCTGCCATATTCCGGCGAATCACAGTTGATATATTCGATGATTAAGATAACAGTAACCAGGCAGAGATAATGCATGGTAGCGGCGGGTAGACAAATAATGAACTGAGAAAGTGGAAAAGTCCAATCTATAAAGTAGGTCAGCCACTAAGCGAATTCAGTATTGAACAATATGTTTATACCATCGGTCACTTGTGGGGAAGGAAAGTAACTCATGTTACTTCCGCATACACACCGGCCACTTGAAAAGACAGCTCAATGCACGTGTAAATCAGCCCATCTACAATGCTAATATCCACACCGTCGGCATATGATACAATTGTCAGTACGGTTAGTTAATATTAGCGTGCCGTGGAGCCGGATTTGTCGACGACTTGGTTATGCCGTTTCAAGTGAGATGATCTTGATCCAGTTCTGCTGGTAGATGTGTTAATTCTAATACGACCACTGTTTGAACAGAGAGCATTGTCATAGCACTTGAATGATTCTATAATCTCTTGAATATGACTTTTTGCGTACAGTACTGCAACAAGTATAGCATATCGACAAGACTGACAGATTAAATCCCTATTTTTCGTTACTCCGGTGTATTTCTGTTCAACGGAAACCGCTGCAAAACTGTTATAACTTTGTTGATTTCGTTAACATCTTCCTTGTTTATTGATTAACTCTTGTTGGTTTCCGATTTGAGAGTAACTGACCATATCATTCGGTAGCCTGATCATATAATTTCCATTGTAAACAGGCTTATAGATTAATTTCACTTGTTTAAAAATTAATATGAAATCATTCGCATAACAGTACGACTCTTGATTTACCCAAAGTCGCTCATCTACTAAACATTAAAAAACTAGACGATGTAGACGGGAGGCTGTAAAAATTACGTAACGACTGAAATCCGAAAAGGATCACGTGCACAGTACACTTTTAGAGCGCCGCCAACTATACCGTACAGCGTAAATTCGAGTGCTTCGCATACTACATTTATTTCCACCATTAACCTTGCTTTTAATAGCATTCTTCCAGTTTAAACCGACTTCGTCGGACTGCGCGCATCCACGACGAGAGCAAACCGATTAACCAAGACTGCGGTTGCACTGAACGGTTCCAAAAATACTCCTCCTTCTGTTTATGCAACTACTAGAAAAAGCAACGGTTAGGTACGTTGTAACAGGCCTGGAGGGTTAGTCGAGTCTTTAAATATCGCATTTCAGTGGAGCTGTTTGTTTTAAATTATCCAATATGCTGCTGCGTGTAGCTGCATGTGAACTGTGAAGTGATCCAGTTAAACATTTACCTCGTTAGACGCGTAACTGGCGAGATCTCGTTAATTTGCGAGGAATCCGGGTGATTTACGCCACATTTGTGGTGCCGGTGACGGGATAATGGGGTATAAACGGGGAGATGTGATTATGGAGAACCGGCCGTGGGCTTATGTTGTCAATGATAATAATCGGGAAAAATGCTGCCATTACTGTTTGACAAGGTACGGTGTAATGGGGAAAATCACAAAATTTCGTTTGTGTTTAACTAGTACACGGTGATGACGTAAAATGACACTTATGCAAATGTTAATCAGCCTGGATGTAAACAGCAGACAAACATGTTTGGGCAACTAACCTCATTCCAATTTCACTGGCTTGCTTTGCTCAGCATTTGGTATTACTACCTTTGCAGTTACTTATGGTCAATTGTTTCCAAACTTATTCCCAGGCGTGTTCAACAGGATCTGAAGGTGGTGACCTTTAGCTACTGTTGCAGATGTGTATTCTAGTAAAAACAACTGACTGACTGCAACAAATCACGTCGATGGGTTACTATTCGTCCTTTTCATTATTAAGATCTCATGATTAGTCTTGCTCTTCTGCAGCGAAAACTTGGACGACCTGATGGGCAAGATCACGAAACTGCAGCGCTGCTCCAGCTGCCGTTTTGCGTACTTCTGCAACGCCACCTGCCTGAAATCCGCCTGGAAGAACCACAAATTCGAGTGTCAGCGAATCAAACACCTGCAAGAAACCAACAGCCCGCTTCCCACCGCCCAAGTACGACTAGCCGCCCGGGTGTTCCTAAAGTACTCCCGCGGAGATGTCGCCGATGAGCCGGACGCTTGCAAGCCGGTGACTAATCGCGCCTTTCCAGATTTATGGCACCATGCTGATAAGGTAGAGTATGAGTTGGTATTCGTGTCCACACCTTCTTTCTTTACTTTTGTAGTTTCTTTTTTTGTATCGTTTTGATGTTTGCGTCTTGGTGTACCGTTAGTATGTAGTTTCAATGCGCTGGTAAATTAGCGTGTTGTGGCTTTTGCCAATAAAGAGGGTTTCTTCTTTATGGTAAAGAATGCCACTGACTGAACCTGACCGTGTCCAACCTGTCTTTGCCTTTTTGGACAAGACA
>JAQGAU010002208.1:0-16225 GCA_034698045.1 Paramacrobiotus richtersi
TCTCTCTGTAATTCTGCGTTATTACGTAAAATTCTGTATCTCGGTCCCGTGACCTTTTCCTCACTTGGGTGATAGCTAAAAAAAATCAGCGAGAAAAACTGAGTCTAATGACGTCATCCGACGCGCACACTATAATACCATATTACCGTACATTTGCTATTGACTATTTACTAGCTAACTAGAAAGTGTTTGCTTGATTATTGTTTCCGGATTCTGGTCAATTTCTGGAGCCATATGCACACTTTCTTTTTACGTTACGCTTACTGTCGTATTTTCGTAATACTGAGCCCGGTATTGTGCCGCGGGACAATATAAATGTGAACTTACTTGCAACAGCGGTAATAAAAACACCCGGCAGAACTGGTTATTAACTAATAGCAGGAGAACAAAAACAATATTGCCGCGTAGGCTAGTACGCTGTACTGTACGGAGAAGTCGACAAGTGCAGTAAAAAGTGTGTGTGATTCTGTGAAGCAGCGATCAAACATTCCTTATCACGTCCACCTGGCGTAAACTAATTGAGAATCGGTAGAAGTATCACTAGTCTAGTGTTAGATAACTAGCGTTAGATAGGCGTTAGGCGGTAGATAAGCGTTAGCGTTTGTAAACCGCTCGCACATGTACATTAATTGTACGGTACATGTTTCTGCTGCTGTAAGTGACTGCATACTGTAAGTCTGTAACAATATACGCATTCTCACTTACCCATTCGAATCATTGCAGTCAGCTGTCACAATTCGAAAACCCACGACGTCTGATTCCGTGGAAGGAATGTTGTGGATATGGGACGTCCGAAATGTACCCGGCGCAAAGTCCTTTATCTCGGATCATGTTCCCTGCTTCTCTTCCTGCTTCCCTTAGCAATCTACCATTCTGATCTATTTCCAAAGGAAATATCTGCAAACCTACAAACCACAAACGACACTGCCCCAAAGACCTCCCCCAAACTGATCCTCTTCTGGAACAAGTTTTTCAACTTTGACCATCCCGATCTCCACGAATCCTTCTCCACCTGCGCCGTCCAATCATGCCAGACCACCAACGACCGTTCCCGTCTTCCCGAAAGCACTGCCGTAATAATCCACG
Source organism: Paramacrobiotus richtersi (assembly GCA_034698045.1). Classification (NCBI taxonomy): domain Eukaryota; kingdom Metazoa; phylum Tardigrada; class Eutardigrada; order Parachela; family Macrobiotidae; genus Paramacrobiotus; species Paramacrobiotus richtersi. The sequence continues at coordinate 1,087 of JAQGAU010002208.1, forward strand.
CGGGAAACGTCAAGATCCAGGATCTTCCCCCTACCCGGCATCCTTCGCAGTATTTTGTCTTCTTCATCATGGAGAACGCGTTCCGTACCACGCCCAACTTCCGGTTGCCGCTGTGGAGGAACTACTTCAATCTAACGTGGACGTACCGACGGGATTCGGATGTGGTGTCCGTGTTTTATTTAAATTTGTCTCCAGGGAGGAGTTTGTGGAGCCGGGGGATAGGGGAGGGGTTGGGGAGGAAGAAGAACGCGGCGGCCAGTTTGGTGTCGCATTGTGGGGCGGAGAGTGGGAGGGATGTGTATATTGAGAAACTTGGGAGGTATTTTCCGGTGGAGTCGTTGGGGAAGTGTGGGTCGGAGAAGCGGGAGTGGACACAGGATGAGTCGGTGGTTCGGGGGTACAAGTTCTACTTGGCTTTTGAAAACGGGTACGATAAACAATAGCTATCTTTTAGTTTCCGTTGTGCTTTACGAAGTAATTTTCATACTGAACACCGAAAATACAAATGAATTAGAATTGCAAGTATCAGTGCTGGAAGTCGGAATCCATGCCCATGTACTAAAAATTCAAGACATAGGAAAGGTCACGGTGTTATTCAAACTTTTATTATGTTAATCGATTCGGCAGTGGTATGGTCTGTTTCACTAACTCTATTCTGGAATCTGTAGATAAACGTTATATTTATGCACGAGAAGAACCAGTTTTCTACGAACATTTCTCTGCATTTTTGTAGCGTTCCTGGTTGCTTTTGCTTTGTTTTGAAAACTTAGAAACACAGCGCATTATCCAGTCTCTCGTGTCCTACGACGATCGAGAGCTTTAGTTTTGTGGTTGCATATCAACTTTCCGATAGGCGTGTAAGAATGAGAAAGCCGAACAGACCTACTTAAGAAAAAGGTATGTTTCGCGCACTGACTTTAGTCTATTCCAGGTTTTGTAAAGACTACATTACGGAGAAACCCATGCGAGGATTCTACTACGAAACCCTCCCAGTTGTAATGGGATCCGCCAACTACACGGCCATCTTCCCGCCGCACTCTTTCATCAACACTGCGGAGTTCGCTTCCCCCAAGGAGCTCGGCGCGTACCTAACCTATCTCTCCAACAACTTGACCGCATACGAAGAGTATTTTGAGTGGAAATATGACAAAAACTACCTCTCCTTGCCACGTGCGTTTCAGCCTAGTCAAAACGATGCTTGCCAGTTGTGTGAATTGCTCCACAGAAGTGATGCACCAAAGGTTTATGAGGATATCTATGAATGGTGGATGGAAAGGTCACAGTGTGTGATACCGTTTGCGGCGTACCGGGAGTGGATGCCGTTGCCGATGCATGTTGTTTTGGGTGGGTTTTTTGGGCTGGGTGTTGTTTTTACCGTTGGTTGTTGGAGATATCGTCGAAAACAGATAAGTGATCGGATTATGTTGTTGTTTTAATGGTTCTTTTCCACTCGCGCTGTTGTACTTTTCTCAAACAAACACGCAGAGGGAAGAGTGATAGCATTGTCTAACATATTTAAGCCACAATATGCATTGTTATCATTTCAGTTTCTTTCAGTTACCTTCAACACAGTCAGATGCACAACATAAGGCGCACATAATAATTACAATACCATTTGAATATGACTAATCTTCTGACTAGTCAGATTTTGAAAACATGTCCATCATACTTCAAAGAACACATACTACCGTAAATTTTCACATAAACCGAAGCGGGGTACCGGTAGGAACCAAACAGCACTTTTCGACAATAAAAGCGGAAACAGTAGAAGCTCGAATGTGACTTATCCAATCAACGTTTTAAGCTCCGGAAACTTGTTTACCCTTTCTTCCTCACGCAAAATACATTCCCGTCAGATGCGGATTGGTACGGATCCGCTCATTCATGGCCACCAGATCGGACTCCTCTAGGAACTTTGCACACTTGTCGGCCGATTCCCCACTCATCCTACAAAGAACACACTCGACCTGAGCGCATCGCAAAGACGTCTCGGCAAGTTTTTCACCAGTCTTTTGAACATTTATACTCGGTACAGATTAAATGTGTTTCGACAATCAGCTACAGACGGAAAGTTGCAACCGAAACACACTTGAAGAGTTATTCGATCTAGATGCAACTTTCGAAGTACTGGTAGATTAACATAAGTAAGAAGCTGTATGATTTCTCTTCCAACCCAATTACAGCAAGTCGAAGTATCCGGATTTGCACATCTTTGATATCGTTCGAAAGAGTGTAATCTGTAGGTGCTAAATCTGTTGCCAAATCTTGCCAGATGCTTCGAGTTCAAAAGTTATACGAGCACAAACGCAAAACATTTCCTTCGTTGACCATCATTAACCCGCAAAATAGCCACTACACTATCGTATTTATATCATAGTGTAGTGGCTCGTAACTTCAATGAAACTGTACGGACTTTCAGCCGTATCTTTTATCTGCTGCAACTTTTTACTGTTTTACATCTGGCAAGATTTGACAGCAGATCTAGCATCTACGCTCTTTCGAACGATATCAAAAACGTGCAAATCCGGATACTTCGGCTTGCTATAGTTAGGTTGTTCGTGGCCCATAAACGTGGTCCATTTTATAGCGCCCTGAGTCTCGATGTATTGGTATGTATCTGCGCTACGTATCTACTAATCCGCACGATAGAAACGAACGTCCTTACGTGTCGGAGCCCATGTTCTCGTCCTTGAGGTGCACCCGCGCCCGAGTTGCCGCGAGATCGGCGTACTGTATCGGAGGGGGAATCGATACGCTGCGGTTACAGCGGGCGGAAAGGAACGACAAGTAATAACTAAACAACTGGATTTGGTCCGCGGAAAGGTTACTGTCGTCATAGAGGATGTTATAATGGGCGGGGCGAGTGGTCCCCTGCAAAGTAACTGGTCAGGTGTTGCGGACTATATGGAATGACTGATCGGACATTAGTGACCTGTGCTTTCGGCTTTTCGAAGAAAATGTTAAAATACGAAATGGGAATACATAATAATTATATGGAAAGGTATGAAATGAGAGCATCAATAGATAAAAACAATATAGGAAATGTTGTAATTACGAGGCAGAGAATCCAGAGATTCGTTAAAAGAGCACCTGACACGGCAAAATATTATAAAATTAAATTAAGTTATGATAGTATAACATTAAAATAAATACTAAATTATAGTATAATATTGTTAAATATTATAAAATTGAATTCTACGGCAAAATGTAATAAAATTAAATGATAATTAATAATATAACATTGAATATTAAACTATAATACAATATTATTAAATACTATAAAATATAATTATACGGTATTGAATCAGGCCGTTATTAATGGGCAAATTTTATTTTCACGGTCCAGTCATAAACGTCGAAAACCAGTTTACCTGGATGGCGGTATGGCTGGCCAAGTAGAAATCGAATTCTTTAAAATGCGTAATGTTGGTTTCCACCACCGTTCCTAACAACAAGTATACATTCCAGCTCAAATAAAACTGAAGAATATCATCTACTATTAATAACTAAAAATAACACATTTTAAACCAACATCGTTTCACAAAACAAATATATTCATATTTAGGCCCAATTATTGCGAAAATCTGTTACAACACTAAATAAATTCAACGAGTACATTTCCGTTATATTTATTATCATTGTTATTATAACACAAGAGCAGACAATCGACAACAAAAGCAACAAGAGCATATCGAAACCTATATGCAAACGTACAGGTACACAGCAGAAAAATTAACATATATATGCGAAAACTTACATTGTGCTGCTGTATTAACTGTTTCGTATATCAATCACAATTATTTTTATTATATGTAAAAAAAAATCGAAAATAAAATCAACATTAAATTTTATTAAATACATTAATTTTTAGTTATATTGTTAATGCGTGAATAATACGCGTAAGTGGACAAATCGTGGATTACGATATGTTGCATACCGGGTGGAATGTTACCAGACGGACTAGTGGCCTGGCGTTGATTCGCGTGGAAAAGACGGACATGATGATTTTTTCCAACGACAATGTACGTCAACGGCGGATTGTACGTACCGTCGGGCACCAGATCCCGACAGGCTTTCTTGATGGCCATTACTTCACGCTCCAGCACCTAATTAATAGAGAATTAAAACTGAATATTAAAAAGCATTTTAATTAAAAATTCTAAACAAAATTCGAATAAATACGGGAAATTATGATGAAAAAATTATAAAATATTAATAATAAAAATAAACAACAATAAAATAAAATAATAAAAAAATATAAAATCAATAATAGAAACAATATAATCAAGAACTGGCAGACAATAACTGAAATAGACAAATAATAGTTAATAGAAGATAATGAATTAATAAGCACATAAATAGTCAGCTTTTAATAAAATGAATTGTTAGTACTGTATGTACACCACTGACAAGTGTGAATAAATTAGTACAGCAATTAATAAAAATAAGTGTTTATATTATAAAATTAACTAAATAAAAATAAATAAATAAATCACATAAAATACAAATGATTCACCTGCTTAAATTGACCTTCGGACACCCCATCGCGGAAAAAGACAATCTGTTCTGGTTGAATGTCGGTGACCTCCAGGAATTCTTCCAACAGTTCACGCACCATGGCGGCCATATTGATGATCACTTCCTGTGTCGCCGCTTTCTTCTCCGCATTCAGATTACACTTGAGCTGCGCGTTCACTCGACAACTGTACGTCGTGAAGGTGCTGTCGCAGGTGGCCACCACCGCCGCGAGCGACGGTTTGGTCAGATGCTCCCCGAAACCCGGGTGGCTGACGTCCGCGCCGAACACGATAGTCGGCTGAAAATATAAGTAAATCTCTCCTCGCAGCTTCCCGAACTGATAATGCGTAATTTTATTATTAAATTCAGCAGTAATTACCGATATCAATGGTGATAAAAAACTTAAATATCGTGTTTTTACTTTACATGACTGTTTACTACCATAATATATCATAATAATGGCAATGACTCAATGGGTACTTTCCGTACTGATGATTCGTGGCGTGTTATTGTTACTATATGAACGGTAAATTAATTCACATTAAAGGAAAAATTAAAACAAATTATATTTTAATTATTTACTATTTTTTATAATCATTGTTACATTAACGGTAAAATTTATTCACTTTACATTAAATTAATTCACTTTAAAGGTAAAATTAAAATGAATTATATTATAATTATTTACTATTTTCTTATAATTATTGTTACATTAACGGTAAAATTTATTCACTGTACATTAAATTAATTCTCACCAACGGTAAAATTTCTCTGTTAATTAATGACGTCGACTATTGTTTAAAACCATTAAAAGATAATATTATAATATTATTCTAATCACAGAGGTCAAATATACCTTTGTAACGAAGTATGACAGCGGCAGTGGTGAGTTGGCCGGACAGTTGTCCAAGGTGTAGTTGATGTTGTTTACCCCGCCCAACTTGGCATTGACCTTTAATAAAATGTTTCCGACGTACTGGGCCAACCGTCCCCTCTGGGCTTGGGTCACCAGAGTCTGGAACAGCACCACCTGGAAAACACAGATTTACACAAACGAACAAATACGTGCGTATCCACATAAATTAAATTTTGTTGCGTTACTACATTCCTGGCTTTTCATAGAATCTTTATTTTTTTCGTCTACGTTTATCGAATTTATCCTGCTATTACGCATAGACCTTAAATTACAACTGTTATCTGGATTGGCAAGTTCTGTTATTAATTTTTTATTTAAGTGGAGTTTTTACCAGAGTCGATGTCATTACATCTACCGGTGCTCTTTGAAATGATTTCAGATTTTTATATAATTTGGATTCAAAAATTTGGCCTTGGCCTTAGTTTTGGTTTTTAATTTATTTCGATTCAATAATTACTTCTTTTTTCAAATTTTTTATTCATACATCATCATTATTCATACATCATTTCTTTTATTTTTTTGTTAGTCATTATGTACCTGCGTTGGCACACCACGGACGACATCCCCGGCGGTTTTAATTCCCGCATACAAGTGTTTCTGCCCGTTGGCGATCATCACCAGTTGCACCTTCTTCCCTCGTTTCGCGAAATGCGCACCGACGCCATCTAAGATATGGATAAAATCCGGATGATCGGCCGGTGCCTTCGTCTGAAACGGCTGCTCGATATGCATGCCGCGGGCCGCGCCCAGTTCCATGAATGTCTTCAAAAAATTCTCCCACGTACGCGGATCACGACAGTCATCCAGGAGCACGACGGCCCACGAGTTAAGCGGCTTGGGAGTATCAAACGGTGTCCTGCGAGCGTCCCATGTACCTACAACGCAGCGAATATATACAATTACCATAACACTAATCTAGTAATAACAACGAACTGAAAAACAGAAATTTAAACTAAGAATTAAGGTGAAAAATACCCAGTGGGTACCATTTTGGGTGGTTCGCTCACAACCCAGCTGTAGGAAATCGCGGTATCCCGATTTGCTGACCTTTGATATCGTTCGAAACAGCGTAACGTGTAGGTTCTAAATCTGATGTCAAATCTGTCCAGATGCCTGAGATAAAAATTTGGCTCCACCTCAAACATATGGCTGATCCTGCGTATAGAATACTGTAGTGAAGTGGCTTTCAGTGAATTCCTATGGAAATTCTGTGAGTCTTGGCTCGAATAACTTTTGGACATAAAGCATCCGGTAAGATTTGACAGCAGACCTAACTAGCACCTACCCATTACGCTGTTTCGAACGATATCAATGGTGTGCAAATCGAAATACTTCAGTTTCCTATACAGTGTAGTCTAGTTGGGTTGTCAGATACTGTTTTACACGAAATCGCAGATGTGTATCGTATCAATAGTATATTTAAGGAAATATGGTACCGTCGTGGGTGTACAATTTTAGTTGACCGTTTCCATAAATTCGTCCGTCTTCATACTTAAACACGCCCTATTCTGACTTCCGGTGTACAAAAACCAGGTTTGCACGCTTATGGAAAATAATTTCACCAAAAGCGCAACCAAAATTACAGGTGAAGTCATTCCGGATATTATACTGTTTTTGTCTGATTTTTTATTGAAATTTTACTAGTTTTTGATTATTTTTGAAAATTTTGACCTTTCAGTCATCATAACTTTTTTTGCAGTTATTGTTATTTTTGAACAATAACTTTATTGTGTACTTCAGTCATGTGCTAAATGGACTCATATACGGAGTTGGTGACAAACAATGCGCGCGCCGCTCGCTAGTACGTCTGCCATGATGTGTGGAAAGTGGTACCACCTCTCATTAAACTCAGTTGTTGTGCTATGATGGTAGTTATTCCGACAAATTCCTCTATTAAGTACAGTTAAAGACATCAACGAACAGATGTCTTATCCCTACTGGTCATTGCAGAGTAGATACTATTTATTAGGACTTATTTAATCCTTCTGTTTACTCATCCGAAATTTTTATTAAATTTCTGTGCAACATGTCTCTCGACTGCCGAGAAACTTTCGGTATCAAGGCGTTTTAGTTCCTGCCCGTCTCACATTTATTTGTCAGTTTCTCGTACTTACATTAGATGATTTCAAATCAGTCAACATCGATATCATGCACTGTGTTGGGCAATGCGTTTTTACTTTTTCGAAACTTTTTTATTAGACTGTGTTGCAACCGTGCTCGGAGTAACGATTCTTACTAGTAACAACTCAACCGGAAACATGATGACCAACGCTTTTACATCTGACCATTTTAATGCGTCTAGAATTTAAGATGTATTTCTAAGATCTGAATGATGAGAATTAAATCTTGTTAGTCGTGGCGATACCCAGTCTCTGTAATCTGACCCGCATTCGTGCGGATGTCGTGCTTAATGTGCTAACTGTACGTATGCATTATTATTATTATTATAATAATGCAGTAGCCAAACTCTTTAGACGAGACTTCACTGGCTATTGGAAATTTTTGGATTTTTCGAATTTTATACTTTTTTTGGGTAATTTGTGAATTAAGAGTTTATATAAAAGTTACTCAAGGTAGGAATCGAACCTGAACGCTACCGATCTTATTGATAGAGCTACGCGCACCAGATCTGCTACGTGTGCCTACCGCGCTTATCGTGCCCTACGTGTGCCAGACTCGTGCTCCTGTTATGTGGTACGTACGCGCGGTGTGATCGGTGACCATCGATTCCACAAGAACAGCCGTATAATTCACCCCTAGTTATCGTGTCACGGATGTTCGACCCATCTACTACTGGTACAGCTTGAACGTTACCGTTGCAATATAGTACTTAGTTGTTTGTCGTTTTTGTATGTGCGACACCAGCAACAGTTCTCACCCGCTGACTCATCCACCGACAGCGTTTTCCCACTTCCCTGCCCAATCGTCGGCACCGGCAGCACCCGTCCCCGGAAGTTCTGCATATCCTGGGCCACCCGCATCCCGAACTGTTCCATGTGGGGGCTGGTGTCATATCCCACTAGGTTCCTGCGGATATCCAGAATCTGCTGTTTCCGTGCTGGAGCTGCCGAATAAAATCAACTCTTGCGCCAGTACAAAGCAAACGAATGAATCACAAGCACTGTTCCATGCCGTGCTGATTGGAATAAGTTTCTTATTTGACTGGATTGTTTATGTAGATATTAGTACGTAACGCCACAACGACAATACATCAATAGTATATTCACACTCAATAAAATCAAAATGAAACTGTGACGAATAAATAATTTATTTACAGATTTACCGTATCTATAATTTTATAAATAAATATAATACCGTACTATAAGTACGCGTCGCATGCAGCACACAATAAAAACTATAAAAATCAACCAGACAATAGGGCACTAATAACTGTACAAATACCTGGTTTCGTACAGGACCGAATCATCGTCGCCGTCTGCTGCTCGGTCAACCTGCGCTTGACCTTTTGACCGTCGACCACGTCACACAGTTCGATGGGCAGAAGACATTTTGTGGATGTCTGCAACAGAAAATGAGTGCGATTCACACCGTTCAAAACAATTAGGTGTCCCAGAAATATATCTTGTAACAACCCAAAAACTCGGCCCGTATCTCACCAAATTTAGAATAGAACTTTAAAGAAATTTGGTAATAGGTAATGGCTCTCCGCTGATGATATACTATAGCGTAGGGCTTTTCATATGTACAAAAAACGCTTTTGATTATTTCGATTATCTTCAGTTGCGCAAAGGCTTTTTGCTATCGTCAGTTTTCAAACGGCTGACTGGCTGGCATTAGCGGTATATCCATAATACCTTATTAAGTTGCTGATTTTCGAAAACGTATGGTTCGAAAACAATAGGGTTTGAGAGCTCGCAACAAAGAACATGCTGGTTAAATTTGAAGCAAATCGGACCATTCGCAGCGACTTATCATCTCCGAAAGGATTACAGTGAACTTCCGTAACAGGCACACAATAATGCATTAGAGCTGACACTTCTGAGTATAGAAGGCCTTCGCTCCGCTCTGGTTGAAAATGTGGAGATATATCGCGGCAATATTTTACTGAATTTATAAATTGACAACTAATAAAGCGTTGAATTTTTTAATGACAAAAATTATGAAGAAAATACTGCATATTGTAAAGATTCACCCGGCTCCATACCTCGACCATGGGCATCCCCGGAAACTGCAGATGATAACTGTATTTCGTTCGGAAATAGTCGCTAACCAACATTTTCTGTCCGTCTAATTCAAACGTGCACTTCTCCGCCGTCTCGCGCGATAGACTGGCAATAACGTAATACCGTATCTTGCCCTCAACAGATGTGGATACCTGAATAAAGTATGTACACTGATTAAGCATAAATCTCCAAAAATTTTAATATAAAAAACATGTACCGTACACGCTTTTATTTGTTAATTTAGAAAATATCGATGTCTTGTTAAAAGAAAAATAAAATAACAATAAAATACTAAATAAATAAAAATTAAAACAATAATGAAATAAGCAACTTCATAAAGAACATAAATGTAATAAAACAAATTCAAACTAATTTTTACAGAAATCACAGAAAACGATATAAAACAACAGTATCTGATAAATTAAATTCCTATTGTATAAAGAATGTATACCCGCAGTCCCTTCAGATCTGGCATCAGCTGGCGCCGCTGCTGCTCGGTTAAGTTACGCAGGGGCGGGGCCGTCGGCGGGAAATGCAGAATGGACTTCATCAAGTCGGGAAGCGGGATATCCTCATAGAACACCCCGTGAGCCACATCCAAGTTGACGGACATTTGGTACTGGCATGGACGGGCACTCTGCAAAAAATTTATAATTCTTTTGCTGTATGTATTTCAGTTGCGGGAAAATTCTGGCCTTTGTTAATTATAACTATAAGTGAAATCAAGACCGCCGCACCCTCTAACTGTTGCACAGAGCTGGAGCATTGTTTATAATAACCAGAACATGGATATACACAGTCGCGAAATCCATTTGTGCGCGCAACTTCCGGTTATTGCGCAACAGCGGTAAAAAGTTTGAACACATTTGCATCTCAAATAATTGAAAGTTTTCTCCAAACTTCTTGAGATTTTTATTATTAACACAATACTTTCACGGATATGCTGCACGGATAATTTTCAAGTTTTAGGTTAACAATTACAGCCATAAATATAGTAAAACCAAATGAACACTTATGTTTATTTATTTATTTAATTGACATTTATTTATTGACATTAAAAGTAGAATAAGTTAATAAAAAAATAAGTGTCAAGCGAAAAGGGTTACCGCTCAGACGAACCAAGCGGTAGGAAAGGTCAACAAAACTAACAAAAATTGTAAAGTAAATAAAACACTATAATTATTCGGATGTTTTTCGTGGAAATGATATAAGCCTTACCGCGCAGAAACCCAGGTAAGTAATTCGGCCTGCCCCCAGCCTAAAGGCATCCGGAGTGTGCGCAAAATACGAGCGTCCAGCAGGAATGTTGTGCTGCGGCGCGGACAGCGCGGCTTCGCGTAGCACGGTATCGGCACACGTCACGATATGCGCTGGCCACTCTGACGTACGGCCTTCCATGGCCTCCCTCAAGATGCTCCTTTAACAGAAAAAAATGAGGGAAAATATACGTGTATTTATTACTGTACCATGGTATAACAATAATTCTTTGAGGTAGTATTCGCTGAAGGAAAAGAACTATTGTAACATGCCCTGCATGTACAAAGGTCCATACAGCTTACGTATTCTTTTAATCCCATAATCGTAACGCTGTCGCGCTTGATGATTTTATGTATAATTTGGAAAAAATGAGTTATTATGCATAGTAAAACTGCATTATTGACTACGCTTATTCCAACAAGCGGAAATAATGATTAAAGAAAGTAAAAATGGAAGATTGAAGTACAATAATAATTAAAAACACCTGAAGTACCGTAATCTGTGAAGAACATTATAAAAAGTAAGAAAACAAATAAACGATAAGTAGTAGTAATTTAGGTAGTAATAAGTATGTTAGTAGAAAAGTGACAATAAACTTTGGAAAAAATAACTAAAAAAAACCCAGAGATTAAAATCGAAAAAAGAATGATGCATTGAACAAATTCGCTGTAGCGATAGTGTCGAAAGAAAACTCGTCACGCTCGAACCGTACCATGAAATCTGCAGTGGAGTGCAAACCTGAATTGCAACTCTCACTGCCGTTCCCGGATTCCTGCCCTCCGGGAGCAGCTTAACGTCCAGCTCCACCTTCCGCTTCATCCCCCGCTGCGCCGCCCCCGCTCCCGGCATATTCAATTCCACCACAGAGTACAAATTACTCTGCCCATCGAACACTGGCAACTTGCCCTGAAACAACCACGGAAATGAGTCTCTGCGTGGATAACACACATACCTGGAGTAACCTTTATCTAAATTCTTAATTCAAAAATGCTCCAAGAAAATTATAACATTATAAAAATCTAAAAATTTCCAATGGCCAGTGAGGTCTCTTCTAAAGAGTTTGGCTACTGCAGTGTTATAATAATCATAATAATATTATTATGATAATAAAAGTTTTTTCAAGGGACATGGTTTCGGCGTGTTGCAACTGTCACATTTCCAAATCAAAATCAACAAAACTTCGTCTGCATTCCTAATTAGATCGATTCGTATCTAAAATCGACGTTAAAAAAGTGAAAAATTAGTTGAAAATCATTTCTTACCCGAAACAATCCAATCTGGTCATCTTTAACCAGCTGGGCAATGGCCCGGCGGCGCGTATCCTTCAGAACGGGCATGGACACCACCTCCGGCTTGACACCGAGATCACGCTGGGCATCGGCAAAACCAAGGTCACGGCGGGGTTGTCGATAAGCCAGTGTCACCACGTCCACGTGGTAGTGATACAGATATCCCTCCGCCGGTAGATCCAATAGGAAATGATTGGACTCTAAACAGATGGGCCGACCGAGTGTGCCCGTGTTGGGCCGGTTGATGGGCACCATCTCCATTCTAACTGGAAAAACTAATCGACCGAAACGAAGCGGAGATCCTCTGTACTCAGCTCAGGATGAGCTTGTGGAATGCGTCAGCAAAGAAATACGAAAGACGGTCTTTGTGCTAGACAAACAGAAAACTTATAAACAATAATGAAACCAGCTATGAACTGAAACAATCAAATAAAACGAACTGAGAGTGTAAAACTGAAACTGGAATTACAGTACCGACAAATTACAAAAAAAACTTTTCTGAAATCAGTGCACTGACCAGACGTCGCAAATACTGAATGTGAGTGACCCTTGCAGAACATCATGTGTCATATTGCTACACAGTACACAACGAGACCTAGTCCAATTCCATTATAGTACTGTAGTAGTAGTTTAATTTAAGTCTGTTTAATGGTTTAACGTCCAACGCAACCGTTCAAAAACGTTCGAGCATCAGACACTATCCTACCAACAAAAGCAAGAAGTATAGTACGGACCACAGAAAACAACATCAGGCCAAATCAGACAGTTTATGCTGTTCCAGAATCTATATGCTGTGATCACTGAGAAATTTTTTGTTGTCGGGTAGATGCTTTGACAAAATTAGAACGTGGATCAGGCTTACGCCAAATTATCTGCAGCAGAGTTTCAGTTGACGAGAACTTACTTTATCGAAGGTAGCTCTAAATCTCATGGTCCTTCTATGTTGTGAGTGCTTCCTATAACTTACTTCCATTTCCTTAAAGGTGATTTACTATTTAGCTCAAAAGATAAGGAAAAAAAGCTGGTTAGTAACAGCAGCTGATGTTACGAATCGTTAGCTCGAAAGAAAAAAGTTGTGAGCTTTTCTATCTGGCACAGAATTCTACGAGAGGTCTATGCAACGGCTCGTAGACTAGCTATCCATGTTTACTGACAACGATCAGTAAACAATAATAAGTTTCTTAGGAACCAATGATTGAAAATATTAGTCGGGATCAATGAACAAAATTTTCTCTCTATTTCGAGCTACTTTTAAGGAGAGTAGAAGCAAGTTACGTCACAAAGTACCTAGAAGTCTAGAGCAGGAGCGCGCATTAAATGCCAAATATAAAAAAGCAAAATATTTTTCGATAGTGCAGTAAAAATGTTTTGTTTTTATGTACCAGCATTGCGACGGTGGCCCCCGCTAGTTAATATAGTATAAGTACGAACACGGATTCAAGTGTACTGATAGCCTACCAGCCACTACACTACGGTAATCACTAGCGTAAAAGACCCAGTTATTGGGCAAAATGTCAGTTCTACTCGACTCATAGGCAGTCAAAATCGGCATTGAACTGACCGACTCGTTCTATGTCGTGGCTATTATTCCCAGTATAACAAAATAACTTGTGGGATATATAAGAAGCAGAGAATCTAGTAAAAAGGTCAAAAGAATCAAAAGAATTCGACTGGGCGATTCTTTCACGCAGCTGTTATAACACGGTACTGAATTACAGTTATGACCCGAAGGGGCACCAAAATCCTCGAAACCCTGAGCTCGACGGGATTTCGTCATATGCCTCCACTTTGTCTTCCGCTGCCTGCACTGCCGGCAATTTGCGAACGGTTTTTCTTCTTCTAATTTTTCGCAGCATGTTTCATTGTTTTCGCAGTGGAAGGGTGTATCTAAAACGTGGCGACCACGGACGTGGTTATGGTGTTCCGAGCTTGCTGTAAAACAAGAAGTTAACAGAGAAAGGTAGTCGTTGTTACAGCATAGTATGCTGACTTTACTGAGCAAACCCTGAATTTGCATGGAATCATAGTAAGCCGCTTTTTGTGCCAATTCTCTTTGTGTTTTCGGGCTCTTGTAGTGCGCCGGCTGATGAAATACGGTAATCACAATGGTGGAATGGAAACAGCGGTTAACTTTTAATTTACCGCTGATCAGCAACACGAGCTTCTCAAGAGATTTTAATTTAAGCGCGGCATAACAAAAGTAAGATGGAAATTCAAATTAGTCAATAATATTTAATAATATATCTCGGTAGTCGGTACAGTACGTTGTCCTTCTCGAATCGCGGATAACATTTTCCGTCTGATGTGTCCTTGTACTACGATTCATGTAGTGAGCATTCGCCAAAGACTCAAAGGATTGCCAATACAACCGGTAGGGAGAGATACGGAGCTCGTAGAAATTCGTAGTGATTCTTCTTTGCTGCGTCCCGGTTACGCGCTACTAGATAGAGTGTGTCGGGGATGATATTGCCTGGCGATAACTTTCGCTCAGGACGGTATGCTGCGCACTGCAAAGGGTTGGCAGTGATGCTGCAAAGGGTGTTTTATTGTTATGATGTTAAGGGTTTTACAACTGGAAGTATACTTGGACTGAAAATTAGCCATATGCTCGTTAATCGTCGTTATGATTCTTGGCACCCCGTCACGAAAGCATAGATAGTTGGATGGCTGCGAGCCTGCGACCGATGGTTTTTCTGACAGCATTATGCCAGGCTTCCAACTCATTCGTCGTACGCTGTATCCCTTCCATCAGCCTTTGCAAGCACGACCAAAACTCTGGACCGTACAATGGCTTTGCGCGTTCGGCCATTTCGCCCCCCAGCGGCTGCTCCAACGTATGATTCGCCGAAATACTGGAGCAAGTCGCTGTCTATATCCAAGGTTAAATCCGGCATCGCTAAATACGCACTCCATGCATGCTGCACATCCTCGAGTGGAACAAAGGCCAAAGCCACCAGCATGCGGCAGTGTTCGTT
>JAQGAU010002209.1:0-16224 GCA_034698045.1 Paramacrobiotus richtersi
AGAATCTCCGTCATAAACCGGACGGGAAGCTCGGGGCTTGTGTTCCGGAAGGTTCGGCGGACGGATGAAGGGACCTACACCTGTGCGGTGAAGATTGAAGGCCGCGAAGTGGAAGCACGGGCGCAGTTCATACTTAAGGTTTTTGGTAAGTTTTTTCCTGTTTAATTTACATTTAGCTATTTTTTTTGTTCGGATTAGAGATTTTCTAGAGAAGAAAGCTCGTCTAAAGTTAGCAACAAAACAGTAAATAATTTAAGTAATTAACAAAGCGAAATTATATAATTCTGACCCTTTAACTGGAACTGTAAAGGAATGCTATTATTTCTTCAAGATTACTACATATGATCTTGAATCCTTGATTAAAGTTATTTGAAGGTTACTTTATTTAATTGATTTTTATGCGATTTTAGCTGGAATCAGTTTTGCGAACGTCGTGAAAAACCAGTCCGCGGACACTGGACTGCCATACACTCTGAAGTGCGACGTTTCTGGAGATCCTAAACCGCAAGTCAGCTGGAGCCGTAATGGAGAGTCAGTTACTGAGTCGTCCACTTCGAGTACGCGTTTCTTTCTTACGTTTGTGTATTACACGTTTGGCGTTAACAAATGTATTCCAGATAACTATGTATGCATTATTTTTATTAATTTCTGTATCGTCTTAATTATTGGTATGGCTTTAGCATTCTGATCAAGGAAGTTGTGTTTTTGCAGATGGAAAGTACCAGTTAACAGATGACGGCCTGAAAGTGTTGAAAGTGGAAAAAACGGACGGTGGTGCGTACGAATGCGAAGCCGAACAGAGTACCGACTGGACATCGCGCTCAGAACAAGTCATCATCAACCTTATCGTAAACTGTACGTTATCCATCCTGAAACAGTGTGCCTGCGATTCGCGAATACTTTGTGTTAAATATTAGTAAATCACGTCAGAAAATTACCATAAAAACATAGTTCGAAAAAAGTCGCAACATTGTTATACCATATGTGTTGCATATACCTATGTATAATAACTGCAGTATAGTGGAAAATGATTTCTTGACTGCATGGCACAAATGCTGCTAACAGCTTGCAAAGTAATGTTACGTGTTAATGTTTTTGAAAACGGGACAGTAATTACACGTCTTTTTTATAGCGGTAAATATCGTTTCCAGTTAACATATGATGGTCTTGACAGATCCTCCCGAGTTTCCGGAGAAAGAGCCGGCCAAGGTGTACGCCTTCGTCGGCGGCGAAGTTTCCATGAAGTGTTCAGCAGATGGTCAGCCGCGCCCCACCTATGAATGGTTCTACAAGGAAGACAGCAGCTTCCTGGATCAGCCGGGCTACGTCAACTATGATCCCCAGAACGAAGCGTCCTACAGTATTTTGGTCAAGAATATGACCGATAAGTCGGTGTTCCGCGAGTACATGTGTCGAGCACGTAATTCACTGGGGACTGTGGAGCGAACATTCGTTATCCATGAAGTTGGTGCGTCGTAATGTACACTCTGCGACATGATAAACTTAGTTTTTTATTTGAAAAGCGAAGAAAGTTTCCGGAAAATTTGACGTTTAATTAAGCAAAGAATAGCCGGATGGCTCTAGAGTATGATGGTTATCCAGCGATGATTTTATTCGAAAATACAGCCCACAAAAACTGGAAGAGCGCAGCACTGATATCGTATTGTCTATTTTCTTACCGTTAAGTTTGATGTTTTTACAGACAAGCCAAGTGCTCCGCAACTCCGCTCGCATCGGGTACGAGGAAACAAAATCGAAATTGAACTCCTCCCGCCGAACGTGGCGCCTCCCATGAATATCACCGGCTACCGTGCGATGGTCAAACCGGATAACACTGGTTGGGAGAATGCCACTATCATTGATTTCAATATGGGTAAAAGAAACATCTTTTCTGACGTTTATATTTTTTGAATTTGTCCGTACTTTATACAGGAAAACTGCACTTTATCGATTCCTTAAAGCACGGTATGAATTACGACATTAAATTCGCCGCTCGCAATGAAATCGGCCTGGGAGAATTCTCCGAGATTCAACAAGTGAGGACGCACGATTATACGGGAAAGGCGGCAAGCAGCGCGGTGTACGGGACGTTTGTCACTTTTGTATCCTTGTTACTGGCGGTTCTGTTGATATAGAAAAAGATCCATTCGTAATCTACAGATTTTTATGAGTAAAAGTGCAATGGTAAGACATAATCAGCAGCATTGTCTTCGGTTGTAGTTTTCACATTGTGGTGACTGTGGTTGGGTATTGTCTTTGGTTTTACTTTTATTGTTACGTGTAAAACGTTTTCTCCATTTGTCGATGCTTTTGCTCCTAGTCGGTCTTGTTGGTTTGTATTGCTGAATGTGGAAGTTTACTTGTCCAGATAAAACGAAATCCAGAAATGTTGGTTGCTTTGTACAGATTCCGAAGAATGTAATTGTGCAGGTTAGACTAGCGTATCAGGGCGGCTGGCTTTCTGATGCGGGCATAGCTTTATTATGTATTCGTGTCCAGACTGATAGTGACAGCCCTCTTCCGTCCGTTCACGGCTACAGTGCCAGTGCCCACCCAGAGCCAGGAGAACGGGGATTCGGCTCCCGGCCTGCGCCACATCCCGTAAACTCCGATTGCCCTCCACCGTATGCTGAAGTTGTCGGGCATCTTCCCCAGCATCCTCCTCCCCCTGGCACACGTAATGAGATGGTGAGTCTGGTTAAATTACTGTCGGATGTTAAGGAAGTAAGCAAAAAATCCCGTTCTTGAGATTTTCATTTTATCTTGTGTATCGATATCGTATGATTTATTTACCTTTTTTTACTGATTTTTTTACTTCTTCATTCTTTCTGAACCTGAAAGACGAGAGAGTCATTGTTTTACGTCTACAAATTTGCAGTTTACGTGATTGTTATTGTTCAAGTCGTTTTATGCTAGCTGAAAAAACCTTGAAATACAGATAAATAAGCGCCATGTTACATTTAGTATATTTCCGGTGGTTTTTCATTTCACAAGTCAGAGATTTTGGAGAATTTTTAGGTTTAAAAAGCAGTACTTAGTATGAGTCACAATTGGTTGCTGTTTACAGACTGAGCGAGACGAGGACCGGAAAGTGATTGTTAAGGGGTTTTCCGCTACGCGATCATACGAGGAGATTCTGAACCGGCTGAAAAATCTGTGCAGCAGTAACAGTGGAAATGTAATTCTGAATATGAACGGTCAAGATCCGGCGGCAAGTGCGACATGTTCTTCCACATCCTATGCTCGACGGTACAGTTCCAGTGCCTTGTTGCCTTTTCTCTAGATTTGCGTGTTTGATATATAAGATTTGTTTTGCCCAGATGAAAAACCATATTTATTTAATTTAAACATCTTTGACACTTTAGAATATATATCTGTAGTATTTATTTGCACGCTTTACATGTCGTATTAAGTGTGCATTACACGGCGATAAAAAACAACAGCGGAAGTAACAGTGAGCAACTGTTGCAGTCTGAATCAAGGAGTGCACGGACAAGTCCTTCCTAACGATTGTGTCGTGGACGGGAAGGCAGAGCCGTCAGCAAAGGTTTACAGCAAGGGAGCCAGCAATGGAACTCGGAAGCCGATTGAATTTAATCTGGGGGTTGCGGATAAACCCGTCCAGCCGAAAATGAAAGTCAAGGCGAAGCCAGTTCCGGTGATGCCTGAGGCAAAGGAGAAGCAGCAGTTATCGGCTGTACAACGATTTATTCTTCAGGCTCAGGAACGACGACTGGCGGCCGAGCTGGGTGAATTGAATATTGCTGGAGGTAAAATGACACCGGAAGAATCGCATTTTGCCGGAAAGGAAGCCGAAATGAAGGAGCCTCGTATGGAACGTTCGGCGTCGGAACCAAGCAAAAGTAAGTGTGTGAGACCAACGTTACCAGCAGAACAGGGCGGAAAAACGGCAAATTTTATGGAATTTATGTAAATCGGTTCGATGACTGACTTAATGTCAAAGCCTTTCCAGTGAGGGTTACTTTTCAAAAGAGGAATTAGTCTTTCTTAATGGGTGGGATTTTGGTTATTTTGTGCAGAATACGAGTATTCCCATGTAGTTTAGATGAACCTCGATGTTTTAACATGATATGTGCAGTTCTTACCTTACTATACTAATCATCCTCGTTACCTCGTATAAACAAATGATTCAGTTGGTGGATTTTCTTCGAAGCCATGAACAGTGGTAAATGGTATTAGTAACATTCCGTTGTTTTTTTTCAGTGTCAAAACGTGTTGTGGTACCTGTTGCTTCCTTGGTGGATATTGACGATGGAACGGATACGGATGTCTATGTGATTAACCTGGACGCCAGAGCGGATCGGGATCACTTGTATGTTCGCTTGATGGATGTTCTGGAATCAGCCGTGCCGGTGAGATTTGATAAAAACGTGCTTACATATTTTTGGCACAACAAATCTCTTGTATAATGGATACTCCATTGCGTAACTCAAAAGTACCATGGTGTAAACGATTCTAGAATTTTGTAATAAGTATTAAAATCCCACATTATGTTATGTACGTACCAGCACCAGGTATTGGTACCTAGATTGCACTATTTGTAGATTGCACTGTTCGTATTGTTGTTTTTCTTTCTGAGATTTGAAAATTATAGTTTTTAATTGTGTTCTTATATTTGTTAGATCAAGTCCATGTCGATCCATGAGGACCAGCTGGGTCTGGTTTTCGTTCATGTTATTGTTTCTAATATGGTGGCTGCCAATCAGCTGATGGATTACGTTAACAAGATCCTCTTTGACAAACGAATGCTCTCGGCTTCCTTGGATGATCCGAATCTGCCGGTTCCGGACGTTGTACAGTAAGCTGACAAATTACTCGATTTTGTTATTATTTTCCAGCGTACAGTCTAATTAAATTAGGAACACTTCACACTTTGGTTTCGATTTTGCTGTTTGTATTTTTCGTTTCATATTTCGATCATCAGTCGGAATGATGTTAGTGGTATGTTTCATACTCCTCTGTATGCTGATTTTGTATGTTTACTTATTTTGTTTGATATTGCTTTCCTGTGTCATTCATCTGACTGATGTATTTCAGACAATCTATTGTGGAAATCTTTCGCATTCATAAAAACGAGGAACTGGCCCATATGGATTTGTGTCGTTACTTTGAAATAGAGTGGGTGAAACTTTTTTATTAATTTTTCTTGGTTTTTAATATGCATAGCCGATCTTTTACAGGCATGATGTATTTCTGGAATGGAGGACGATTTTGAAACTGTCCAGTATTCTTGATGTGACGGAGCACAGCGGAAAAAAGTGGATTCGAATTCGCCCTACCGGTCTGGCGATGCTGGCGGACAAAGGCAATCAGGTTCGATTTGGTAGCTTTCTATTTTAAAATGTACCAAAAATCTAGATTTTGTATACAGTCTTATGTTGTAGCATGATATCTGTCTTTTGTCGACCGAAAGTTTTGATGCTATCTGCTTACATGCAAAAACTGTGAAACAAGTGTGCATAGTTAAGTTGATGTTTTGTTCAGGAGAAACCGGCTAAACTGCCGAAGGGTTACTGCGAGAAGCACTGGACTGGCATGGATGTCCATAAAATCTTCCCCAGAAAGCAGTATAACCCCACTAGTTTATATCGAGTGCCGTTTGGACTGGCCATCTTCACGGATAAGGTCGTGGATTTGCTGAAGAAGCACGATAATACCATGCCAATCAATTCGTAAGTTGATTCGTGTTCCGTTATAAGTCGAGCATTTCCGTTTACAAAATGTGTGTTTTACTGCAGCGTGTAGTTAAGTACCGCACAGTACACAATTTCCGTTAGTAACTGTGATTATCTTTCAGCCAGCGTGTTACCGAAATACATACTTGTTGCATTTGTTCAGTAGTGTATTTGAATAAGTGCCCGAGGAGAACCCCGGACCACCGGAAGTGATGCCTGTTCGCCCCATTTCAACGCGTTTAGCCATGAACTTTGCACAAATCACGTGTACGGGAAGAAATAATGTTTTTTATCGTCGTGTGCGTGTTAGGTAAATCATTTGATTGTAGGAACTCATTGTCTTGTTATCGTATCATTTTAAGCTGTCATTTCTGTAATTTTCATTAGTTTTTCATGTTTTATTGTGCGCTGTACTGTCGAGTATATGGCGATTTAGTGCCGAAGTGGGCGAAGCTCTTTGTACTGTGCTAATTGTGCCGTCCTTTTCAAGTGTTCTATGTCGTATTGTAACGTGAACTGGCAAGGTTATAATAAACTGTCGTATGGATCAATCAACAGTCTCCGGAAATTTTACCATTCGTTCAGTATGTGTTCAAATCTTTAAACGTAGAAATGTTCAAGCCTTTAGCATTTTAATTGAATGAGCTTTTCACGAAATATCGACTTAAAACATGTTTGAGGACATACTTAATACTGCTAACGTGTAAGCTCATACTCCATGTTTTAAGGAAATGTTTTACAAAGTATGAGCGCTCCTTGTTTTAGCATTACGTCCTTGAAACAAAAAAGTATGAGCACAAATAAAACATTTTTTTTTCCATTAAAGCATGTTTTAAGACGAAATGAAACATGTTTTAGCAGGGAGGGGCTTTCCTTCCTCTTGGAATATGTTTTAGCAGTTTGACCAATCACAGTGCTGCCGGATGCTTACCAGTTTAAAGGAAAATAAAAAACAGTGATTCGGTTACAATAGGCCGAGTGCGTTTTCACGAAAAATATTTCGCAAACAGGGTACCCCCGCCACGGCTCATAGACTATACCATAGGCCATGCCGGGTGCACCCTGTTTGCGAAATATTTTTCGTGAAAACGCACTCTGCCTATTAATATCGTTTTAAGGATGGGTACTTGTTACGCCGATGAATAAACTGCCAGTTTCTCACTTTACGTAATTATCACAAGTGCATCTTCAGCATCGTTAATTAATGTGTAAATAAATTTGCTATACTGAACCCTCAAAAAATAAGAACTATGTTGCGCAGTTATCAGCTTTGATATAGGTACTCTAAATTATATTTCACGTTCCTCGATTAATTTCATGTAACTTGCCATATATTTCACGACATCGCAGAACGTGAACAGCGGTTAAAAACTATTTTTTGGTTTTAGTTAGCTAATTTTAGGCCAAGAGCGCAAAAAGGACTGTTTTTCGTGGCCAGTTTCGGCGGGAAATGGCAGAGAAGAATTATTCACTAGCTGCTACCTAGCTAGAAGAACTACTGGCTTTTCAGTGTGCACTAAAATAATTTTCCGTATTCCTATTTTTAACCTAAATTCAGATTTATTTGATCCAGCTGATCCTCGATTTTCCCATGCCGGTATTGTAACGTACAGTACTGTATCTGCTATTGGTAGATCTGGTCTACGGTTGGAGTTATTACTAGGAACGTTTCATCAGTATGACCACGGATCCAGACAAAACTGATTAAAGATTCGCTCTGAAACATTTGTTTCAGTACGAAAGTTTGATAGGAATGTTTTGTCCTAAAAGTTTTAGAACATGTCTTAAATAAAATGTTCTATAACTTTGGGTTAGAACACGAAGTATGAGCTTAGCATAATTTAGTAGGACATATTATTCTGTTCTAACGTAATGTGGGAAATACTGTACGTCGAGAAGTGTTTTAGTTCTATAGATTCATACGAGCGAATAATGTGCTCATTGAATGAAACAGTTCCATTAACTTAATTTCAACCGCGTCTGGTAATATTTTGCTGATATAATATGTAGACCATGCCGATTGTTCAAACTACGTACAACAATGACTAGTGGTACCAAAATTAGACGCGCATACCTAGATTTCATTAAGCATTGTTATTTGAGATCTATGTTTGGATCGATTCTTTATAGACTTCATTCTGTATGCAACCTGCACGAAATTCGAAAAGAACTGAATTTATAGAATCCAGTGATGGTGAGGTTCATGTTACTGTTGTTCGACAGCCGAATTCGAAATCTCGAGCATCTCGATTTATTACGTAATTAATTGTGTACTGTATGTCTGTCAAAGATCAGTTGCGAATTTCCTGTGCCAAAAACAGGATCGTTATAATGCGTTATTAGCGGCGCAAAAAAGTAGCGAATGGCGGTATAATGAGCCACGAGTATCCATATCATTTATAGTTTATAAATAGCCAGACAACAAATATCGATTGATCACCGGATGCTATAAGTGTCCAATATTTCGATTAAAAATAAATACGTATAGAGTTATATAACCGTCACCCGATACAGTACATAAAGCGTTGTGGTTTCTTTCGGACCAGTATCTGTTTCAGCGAAAAATGCATTTTCGATCTTTATTTCAATTTTTCCTTTCTGTTCGGGCAGTATTGCAAAAGTGTATATCCTCGTAAACACAAGATTCACTGCAACTTCTTCAAAGCAAACAAGCTATGAAACACCATGTTGTGAGACTCCATGTTAACATTTCCCCTGTCGCTGCGTGACGTCGTACCGTGCGAAAGGTCACAGCACTTGACAAGAAAATAATAAATGTGCGATAAGTTTACTATTCAGTCTATTTTTATCCTTAACATTTCCTAGTCGGCCTTGCAAAACGGTCAAGAAAAACCATCTCCGTCCATAGTTGCCTGTAACATTGTCGGTTTCCTCCCGTATGGTACCCGGACAAAACATAACGCTTGCCAACGTTTCCATATAATATTATTCCGATTGATACAACTTTCAGATTTTGTGCTTATTCAGTCCATGTAGAGCAGCCGCGCATTGTTGTGGGTATATAAGCGGTAAAATGTGCGTGATTTGCCCAAGTACACACAAATTCCTTTCTGTATCCGTTGTATAAACAGTGAAAAAAGCCTGCTTTTCTCCCTTACTGCTCACTCATAAGATTTTAAAATGAAAATTTGATTTGATTTAATTTTAAAATTTATCTACATGTAGACCCTTTGCCTCACCTGTTACATACGTATTCGCATTTGTTCGCATGTAAAACGTAAGTGAATCAGCCAAGTGGTTGACTTGTATCCGCATGATCACATTCGTGTTATTTTAATACTCCAACTAGCCAAAGCATGCTGACCAATTTCCTTTTATGATTAAGAAGCCAGCTGACGCAAATCTTTCGCTCTTACCGATTGTATTCATATCCAGCTTATCGTATTCGCATTCGGCATGACATTCCTCAGATGTTCAAAGAACTCTTTATAAGCTGTTACTGTACTTACAGTAGTAAAACGCTGTTCGTAATACAAGTAGCCAGTAGGCGGCAAGTCAGTTTTTCGTAAAGATGCTCAGTATAGCAAAATTTGGTGGTAAAAGGTGGTAAGAAGAGCCAGAAAGCGGTGTGTAATTGTTGAGAGAATAGTCAAAGGTGGTGTGTAAATATGTTTTTAAAAGGGGATGGGAACAGTTAAAAGGCAGTGAAAGGTTGTGAGCATATGAGAATAGCGTCACCCTAATAATAATTACTAAAAGCCAAATAATTGCTTGAGCACTGAAGGTTCGACCTGGCGCAAAACGAAACAACAATAATATAAGAAACATTACTTTTTCAGGCTCAGCCGCTCAGGCAATACTTCTCACTTAACTTTCTATATGGGGGCCACCACTGCAACTTTATTTATAAAAATCTGTAGATCCGAATGGATCTTTTTTATGTCCACGAATGTCCACGCGTTATTTCCACGAAGTCAACAATCTGCAACAATCCACCTTTTCAAAACCCTGGCGCAGCCTGTTTTGGATTACTGTTGCCCTGTATGGAACCCGAAACTGATTGGTCCAGCGGAAGAAATTGAATCCTGCTTAAAAAGGTTTTTCCGCCGAATAACAAACACGCGCATCCGTGAAGCTGTGGATGACTGGAGTAACTACGACGATCTGCTTTGTCAGGCAGGAATGGAATGGCAGTGGAAGCGCCGACTAAAGCTGTCCATGATCCTTACTTATCGTTTGGTTTTCAATTTGGTTCCTTATGGAGAGCAACTATTCGTGCGAACCATAGCAGCGCCACCATCTCACTCTACCCGTCTTGCAGTAAAGCAAAACGGCCATCCGTTCCCCATTGGAGAAGCACCCAGCATGTCGAAGACGGACGGATTTGTCTCGGATATGGTACGGCTTTGGAATGCCTGCTATTTGGATGTTACAGATTATGTTACCCTCAAAAATTTTAAAAGTGCGCTTGAGCGTGTTTCGTGGACTGACTTGTTACAGAAAACTAAGCTCTCGCACCGATGTGTTGAAAAATTCGTGGAAATTAATCGGAACCTCACCTTGAGGAATGGTTAACTCGCTGGATAATTAGTATTATGCGTTTTTGTTTTTCTGTGTTTGTCCAGTGGAAATGTCTTTGCCTTTAGCAGAATCTTTCTGGTTGGTGCAAGACAATAAACCTACCTACTACATGTCAACAAGACAGCCAGTAACAAAAATACGAAAGTGATAAAATTTCCGCGCATTCCGCCGGTCCATCCGATGAAATCGAACATTTATTTAGGATGCCTGCAGTTATGTTAAAAGTCAAAATTAATGGGATGGCTAATTTTTCCACACTGAGGCACACTCCATAGCTACATCTGTCAATATATCACCAGCTCTTATCGATCCTAACTTTTACTGTTGACGCATGTGCCAATATCCAGATTCCCACGTGTGAGTATTGATTTTTCTGAATGTCTTGATCAACGCATTTTTAGGGGATAAACATGGTAGTATACTGACTTTATCATAGAGTTAGCTTGTTGAAAGATCCTAGTTCATAAGCGCCTGCTTCCGCTCAAGAATGACAAACGGGATAGATAAGAACATCGCGCATGCTAGTCTTCATTTAGAGGATGGAGATAAACGTCGCATTTTACGTGATAAAAACGTTGGGGAACGCCATCTACTCCCGGACGAGGTATGGACACGCATCATGGTCGTTACGTGCCTGACCGTTGTTATGTTTTTGATGAGTTTGTTAAGATTCTGGGTCAATCTCCTGGTGCTGCTCAGTCAAGATTTCTCCTTTGACTTTCTGGTAAGATCATCATCATAATGATTTCCATTTGCCGTTTATGTAAAGCGGTAAAATTAATTAGTGCGGTAGCACAAGAATCTGTAGTTGAACCTTCGAAGTAATCTTGGAAATTCTGATGGTTAAAGGTTTTTGAGGGCGTCAAATAATTGGTAGACAGTGACTGTGGATTCTTGTGACCTTTGCGATTGCTCGTGGTTATTTAACTGTTGTATGAACTGTTACAGCCGGAGTCTTGGCAGCCTGCATATCGAATAGGCACCAGAATAGGTTATTTCGGTTTGGCAGTTATCTGTTGTCAACCATATGCTGGAGCGGCAGTAAAGGCTGCACTCATTTTTCGCCGCTCAGGAAACATCAGATGCCATCTGCTGCATGACCACAACGAACTATTGGTACTGTGGCGGAATATATGCAAACTCCTACCCTTCGAAAACATGTTGGAAGTCAGATGCATACCGGTTCTTAATTTTTTCATGGTGGCTGGTGCTGCTGTGGGAAGCTATATCGGCGAACAAATGGGAGCGCCTGGAATTCTTCTGGCTCATCGCAGACTGTTCGTACCCACTGCTATCATGGAATGCATGAACTGTGTCCTTTGTGTTTACACCGGACTCGAGATTAGAGGACTAGAAAATGCGGCCGTGGATTTCCTTGGTATGGTTTCCTACCCGAATTAGTAATTTAACTGTCGCTTCTATCTGGAGAGCGGAAACCATGCCGAGTCGAGATGGATGGTAATAAACAAAACAAGCAATTCGCCTGGAGATAATCTTCCGTAGTCTTATCTTATTCTGGCGCTTTTATTTTGCAGAATCGAACATGTATTCTCGTTTGTCTGTTTACGTATACTGTTGCGATGAGCACTATTTGAAATAATGTGGTGAACTTAATTATAATTGTTGGTGTCATGGCAAACAGGTAGTGACGAAGCTGCTACGTAAATATATTACTTACCGTACTTATATCGTATAAAAATATAATAAATTTCTAGATTTCAAGCAATGGCATTGTAACTGTTGTTGCTGTTGTTACTGACTTTAATGGCGACAAAATTAGTCACACAGATCTCAAGGTGGCGCATTGAGAACAGTCAGAGAAATTCAGTAATAGTGTTTCATAGTAGTGCATGCAGGCATCCACAGCGAAGTGATTCCGTCACTTTGTTATTCTCACACACAAGTCACGTTCACAGCTGGTATGTCGGAACCAGTGCTTGCGCGGTATAAAAGCCCAGAAAAAGCATAAACATAACGTGATCAGGTATTTGACAATTAATTACTGCTCGTAAACTCCATGTTGTGTTGTGTTCCAGTATCCAGGTTACATGTCTACAACACGTAAGAAGTGTTATATACCGTAGGTGTATTGTAGTGTGCAATTAATGGCTCCTGCGATTCACCAACGCTTTCACACACTGTCCCCACTCCACTTAGGAGGGGTACCACACAAGTTGCTCTGAGGAACTTGCGGAAATACACACACAAACCAACAAATTCAGACGAAGAGTTCATCGAGAGTTCCTGGGGGTTGTTAGAAACCGGTGGGCGCCATGACGGAATATGGCGGTTATACCTCGTAAAACCGACCATACACCACCAACCGACGCTAGTCGGTAAGCAAGACTCTTCCCTGGACTACTCTCTCTGTGGATATCTGCGAGATCTTCCCGTTATCACGAACCGTTGTTCGTGATATCCAAACACACACTGATAACCAATCGCTACCGTAACCTATGCTGTCGATAGAAAGCAACTACTTCCTACTCGAAACACACAAGACCACAGGATCCAAAGCAAGATGTTATTAACTCTTCAAACTGATCACTCTTCCAACTGTCTTCACAATGATGTAGCGAAAGAACAGTCGCCACGATTATATACGGTTAGATGGTGAAGTCTGATTACAACGAGAAAGTGTAGCTAGATCGTATAGCACTGCGCAATCAGTAAGGAAACAGACAGGAGAACAGAGAGCACACGTACATACACCATATTACGTCACACCTGCCGAACACAAGGGCAGAAATCCTTTATCAAGGTCTGCAGACATCAAAACACGATACAGATGACGAGGAAAAAGTAACAACAAATGAACTTAACTCTTACAGAAAAATGCAAATCCAACTAGTAGCTCAACAGTGAACAGTCTACACAGTGATCTAAGGCAACAAGGAAACGTATTCGTCATAAAGGTGATCTTTTATCCGGCGTATGTCGCTACATTTGACAGTCTAAACTCTCAAGGGCCGTTTGAAATGATCCAACCGTCGAGTACGCTGAATAGTCCAAATTCAGCTGATTTCACAAGTCCGCCATTCTGTAGCAAAATGTATCTCCTCCAGCCGGTACGGCCATTTTGCCAAACGTCGATCCAACGGTTTGTAGCTGGAAAAGATGCTGCACCAACTACTAGAAACAACTACTTCAGTTCAAATTCGTTACTGAAACTGAAACCAGAAGAAACAATTCCTGTCATTCGTGCACGCAGGCGCTCGAGTTTTCGAAGTCTGCGTTTCTGATCGTTCCGCAGTTGATTTTCTTAATCTATCATTTGAGTTTCAGTTACATATCATTGTGGTAGCAAGATTTTTTGGCAATAAAATTAAAAGCGATAGGGGCAGGCGGAAATATAGAATGCTGTGCTCCTAAACACGTGTTGCCTAATAAACTGCGTCGAGATATGCCGGTCTTGGCATACCGCTCAAGAAAAATTTGGAGCGAAACTTGCTACACTTAGCGAAACTGGTATGACAATGTTCTGGAGAGGTATTCAGTGTCATTCCCAGAAAACCAGAACAGACGTCCAGAAAAGGTTTTTTTCGTCGTGGGTAAGAACCGCGCACCCAGGAAAAAGCGTTCGCAGCACTTCGCTATAGTACCCAGTGACATAACATTGGCCAAGTTGACGTACAGTATGAAGTATCAAAAACGTATCCTTACAATTACGTAGTTAGCAGTGCACCATTTCCCGGTCGGGCCTAAATACAGTGGGTTCATCATGTACACATATACTATGCCTGCAAAAGCATTACCGACATGTTCGTCTTCCGTACGCGTGAATAAACATCTGTTCGTCCGAAAAACGAATGTTCTCACTGTCACTTGCCGAACAGATTGGATTCGGAGTACTAAATAACCGGTTGGCTTCAGACTATAAGGAATTCGAAAACAGATTTCTTCTCACAGAATATTTTTGACTATCGCAATGAGGTGAACTAAGTAAACTGGAAAGTAACAAGGTAACTGGAAAGTAACTGGAAAGTTTGCAGAACATTAAAAAACAGTTCCCAAAGCTTTTCGCCCGAATATCCGACACCGTGGCGCACTTCATGGGAATTCACCTGGGAGAGACCAAGGAGATGGTTAAGCATGCAGTTCAAATGCGGCTCGACTACCTCAATGTGAAACAATCAGATTTTGAAAAACCGCAAACAGACGCCATGAAACGGTTCCATGAACTTATACGGCGCTGATTGAAGAACATTACGATGGCAGTACGCATGTATATGCCGGAAGCAGTGGTCCTAATATGAGGATCGAGCCAATTCCCCCGGCACGAACCGCAACTAAGGCCGCCGCCACACAACAATGTGGTTTTAAATATTGGTGGTTCTACGTCTGCGCTGCATGAAAACGGAGTTAACGGGAGCACCGGACCTTGGTCAGATGCATATCCGCACATTCCAGTTATTTTGATAAATGACTCGAGAAGTGGTTCTACGGCCATTTTATTTGTACTAATTACATGGTCAGTGTTTTTGCTCGTTCCCGAATATATACAGCCGCAGATCGAGTACTGACAGTGACGGCCGTAAATGCAGTGCAGATATCGATATATCGCATTAATTTTTATAAAATGTGTGTTCGAAGTTGAATAGTTATAATGTTAGTAAAAATAATGTAATTATTTAATGGATTTCAACCAAAACCGTGTCTGCAGCAGAATAACGGTAAAGCAGTACGCGGCTTGACCAAGAGAGAAAATTTGGAATGTGAAATCACGGAGCAACTGGTTCGCGATTACTTCGAAGTTATTCGGCGGATTGTCCGGGATTCTGTCCCAAAGGTCATCCATCGTTTTCTCATCAATGCCGTCAAAATAAGCGGTGATTTTATAAGACCGTAAAGTCCTATACAGTTGCATAGGAACGATGCAGTAACAGGTCACGGCGCAGTATCAGTATAGTACGCCGTGGTTAGGTCCAAAGATTCGTGTTACTATTAGTTGCGGTGTGTCTATGGAATTGATTCCAGAGCTTTTTTGTTTCAGGATGGATTGCTTCAAGAGCTCCTAACGAAAATCGCAGCCAACCGGGAAATCTATGCCCCTTTACTAACAGAGTCGGAAATCATGGCCACAAAACGCAAGAGCTACAGCGAAAAGCTGCAACTCTTCCCGAATGCAGCAGAGATTATTCGAGAATTAGAAACTCTGTAATGGTTCGGAATCGTATTCTGGGCAACCAAAGTTGCTCGCTTTGCTTAATATATGTAGCAGCTTAATAACACATAACTGCAGACTTTTATTCGCACAGTTACGTTTCCTTGTTTTTATGTAGCTACTTACATGCCAAATTGAATCATATATATGAAACTAACAACTCATGCTGTAAGTATATTTGTAATTTACACCGTATCGGAGTCCATACATATATTTCTGATCCTGTCTAACAATAAGCCGAAATTCTTGCGTAGCAATAGTTCTTTGGTGTATCTTTTCTGTAGCACGGTTATATATATTACCTTTACAATTAAATACACTACGTTCATTGTCAAAGTAAAATCGACGGAAAGGCATTTGGTTGACAATAGAATACACATACGGATTCGTTACATCTGAATTTGGTCATCTTCGAATTCGGCGTACCCACATACAGGTATCTATCGTCGACCTCGTGCAATAATATTAATAATACAATCAGTAGCCGCGTTATATAGAATCACATGATCGCAACATGCATCCTGCGTTGTGATTAAATTGAGGCGGTAATGCAAGTAACCGTACTACGATAGAACGTAATCTGTTGTGGAAATAGCAACGGTGTAAAAACAGAAAATGTCCGACTGGACTTTGCAAGAGTCTGTGTTGACGCGGTTTCTGCTGCATTTGATGAAACGTGCACGGTATATACTGCACGAGGGAAAAAGAAACAATATCTGTAATGTACGAAATCATTTTACTCTCATCAGCCAACGATTTTTGCCAAGAAATGCATTACATTAGTTTACTGAAAGGCGTAGCAAAAATCACATTGCACTCATA
>JAQGAU010002210.1:0-16221 GCA_034698045.1 Paramacrobiotus richtersi
TTGTTATACGTTATTAAGGAAGCAAATAAATGCGACTTTCGATAACGTAATCGTCGGTTTTTGACACCCGAAAAGAATAGTAATCAACAGCAATCGCATCCACAGTCGTAAAACTGATAACATGAAATGTTTACAGTGTGCTAACTGAAAGTACAACCTTTAATCTATAGTAATCAGGGCAAACAGCCCATTGTTTGCAAACTGCAACATATACTTTTTCGTTCGGTAATCACTAATCAGTGCCAGAGCGGCGAGTTTGTTTTCTCTCAAAGAACAACGCAGCACAATGCTGGTAGCGAACTCTAAGATATGACAAATATCTGACGCGGACAGGTTAAATTACCTATTAAAGCTTCTTAGGCACGGAAAGCGATAAATTTTAACAGGGCGATATTGGTCAGACTCTGATTTGCAGTTGCGATACTAGTCGGCTATCTTAGTTAATCGAATGAAAGGGAGCAACATCAATCATGACAGCACCAAACAAGCAGTAATCAATGAATATAGTGTAATGAAACGAACGACTATCATGAAATTCATGCATTTAATTGTCGAAATGCTTTCGATATGTACCAGGCGAATGCTGAAAATCTCAGCATAACATATTTGCAGGCCAACAATTATGAACCGTGTGAGAATGCGTCTAACATCTGCAGACTCGCTCGACATACAGTATTTCACGGATTCGTATGTTGAGCCGTTTATGTGAGTGAGTGTAGCGTGTACCAAAGCAAGAAGCTTCGAAGTCCGCAGATGTTGGACGCGGTCACACAAGGTCCACAATTGTTGGTCTGTCTTGTAAGTCGAAGTACACAATGAAATTTTAAAGGGCTCATGCTTTATTATAGTGCAACAACAGTGCAAGATGCCGTAGAATTATGTGCACGCTTTTACCAGCATGGTCGCTGGTCTGCTGCAACGTTAGCATATGGTTCTGTTTTTATTATTACGCGCGCTAACATAATTGCACATCCGAGCACCATGAACGCTACCGTATGGCTTGTCGTCGTGCTCACCATTCTTTCAAATACACGCCGATCTTGACGGTCAGCCAGTAAGAACATAAAAATTAATAACAACTGATGTTACGGAGACGCAGATGTCGTTGTGACCTCCTGACACCTGTCCTTAGGATGGTCAAAGCTTACCCTGGGCGGTAAATGCTGGTACGTTCGAAGTTCAGTTCGCACACTTCACGATCCGTTTGTGCCTGAAAATAAGCTAAGGTCACAGAAAGGAACCGTGACTGTTTATTTTGCAAAGGCATCTCAAAACAATTCGAACGCGATAGGTGTGCACAGAGTTCTTCCTCCTTCTTGCTAGGCTAAAACGTCCATGCACTGAATTCGACGACAGAGACGCCAGTTTCTACTGTAAGTGGAAGTTTTCTGCTGATTTTTACTTATTCAGAAATCGAAATGTAGCAAAAAAGACGATATTGATCCTCATACTGACTTACCGAAATGAATGCGCACGCATCTAGACGCAAGCCCAGGCTAAGCTGCAGAATCTTTCTGCTGTTATTGCCGCAATAAATCAGCAGTCACCTCTATTATCCAGTACTTACATTTTTGTGAATTTCCGAAACTTCCCGCTATAGATGGGGCAGACCGAACCGGACTGTTTGCGGAACCGGTTAACCGGACCGTTTAACGAACTGGTTCACGTTTCCGGACCGGACCGAACCATTTAAATTTCTAAACGGTTAGCCGGTCCAGCATTCGGACCAAACTGCTTAACCGGTTAACCGAACCCTTTAACCGCTAAGTTTACTACAAGAAAATATTTGCAAATGTACTGCTAATTTGCAGTTAATCACACAGATTCAAGTCACAAAATATGAAAATCTGCACTTGGTGGGCTGTGTAACAGCTAACCGAATGCAGTTTTTGTAAGTGCAGATGAAATTTTACGAACAATGTCGAGTGTAATCACGTTGCTCACCGAAAAATTGCGCTTTCATCGTATCACAAGCTTTCTGGTGCTTCAGTCTTACTTAAAAAGCTTTACTTATGTTGAAATATAAGTAATCGGTGTGGAATTTTAATGTAAAAACTAATTTAATTACAAGCGTTTTGGCAATCGGTTAAGCGGTCCAGTTTAAAAGTTAACCGGTTAAGCGCTTGGACCAAAACCATTTAACTGGTTCGGTCGTCGGACCGTTTATCTTTAACTGGTTCGGTTCTCGGACCAGACCGTGAACCGGACCGGAACCTTTTAACCGGACTTTCCCCATCTTTACTTCCCGCCTAACCCAGGATGTTCAGGTTGTAACGGTATGTCAACATGTACTGTACACGTTTAAATAGATATTGCGGGAACAAGTAACAGAAAAAGACAGCTGCCGGACGTGCTACGTTCAAAAGGTTGAACACATTTCGTGTGACCTGGTACGCTAACTGTGTTCGCGGACATGCGCAGGTATAAACTGCCCATGATATAGCTTACTCTTTCGTTGCACTACGCGACTAATTAGGCAGTCGCGTGATTAATTGCCTATCATAAAGCCGACCCAAACCATAAACACTCTACCATAGCTATTTGAGGCTCAAACACTTCTGCCCGGCATATCTGTTTGTTCACAACCGCATACTGCAGTTTGCAGTCAAAAAGATTACGTGATTTGGTCATATTATTACTAGTGATCGATGCTATCGATAGTGTGCCCGGCGCTCGAATTGGTAACCGCCACCTAGGCGGGCAATGTCTATGGCCTGTCGGATGTCGCGTCACGCGTCGGGGCAGAAATTTTTGACAACGTTCAGCGCATAGGAATAGCCCGTCGCTTCGCTCCGGGCAAATTAGGTACCCAGGAACTATGTACACATCGTAAGTCAAATTCGAATACTGAGGGAAGCAAATGACGAAAACATTTTTACAGCTCCAGGAATCACGACAGAGTGATACTGCAAGGTGAACAAACTCATCCACACCTATCAGCTGCACAATGAGCTACAGAACAAGCAGCTGTATGACTATGTTGACAATTTTATATGCACAAGCGGAAAATAAGGATGCATCACCGATCGCCCCAAGCCATTGATTATAACAGTGGATCGTACAAGCATACCTGTTTACAGCGGTTGGGTGTATGATTAATAAGAACACAAAATGTACAAGGTAGCGAGCTGCAAGGCAGAAGTCTGATATAATGGTTATAATATAGTGCTTCTGTCTGGTCGTAATCAGTCTGGTGATTTCTTTCAGCAGATGTGAACGCACATTTACTCAAAGCGGGAGTAAGGTATTTAGACCTGTAGCAATTTGTGAAAATGCGGTCTCTTACCCTGGTTGTCGTCTCTCTGTCCCTTCTATATTCGGTTCATGCTCAAGGGAATCCGCAGCCCAATACCATTGCGCAGCCAAATCCGGCTGTTGTTTTGATCCAGCCGAATGCGCCAGTCGTTGTGCCAACTGGTACCATTAAAGTCAGCGATCCCGGTGTGCCTCCCTGCCAAGCGTACGGAACGAAGTGGTCACCGAATGCACAATGTACTGTAAATACTTGTTATGGACGCCACAATGTCGAATGCATAAATATGACTTTCGTGGACGTGTTTCGCGATCTGGATATGTTTTCCAAACAGAAACTGTTTACGGAGACCAACTTCCGACCACTTCGCATCACTGTATCAAACAGCTCTTTAACTGCAGACAGCTCTTTAACTTCCACTCGCTACTCTTTCGTCACAAGTACTTTCAGGGCAGTACTCAGCTGGATTCAGGAGTAAGTACGCAACATTTCATGTCCGTGTCAGTGAGAATGAATTACTAACTGTAAATGCATGTATGCAACACACTGTTCTACATTATGTCACCGTTTCTCTTGCCGCAGACTGGAACTAATCGACACTAATCTTGGTGCCAGCCTCGATAGCGTCTTTAACGGCATGGTTAACATGACCACATTATCGCTGACCGGAGTTTCTGTTGAGAGGATTGGAAAGGGTGCATTCGAGGGACTTCCGGCTCTTCGTCAAGTAACCCTTGACAATCTGCGGAAACTACGCAGAATTGATTCGAGGTTTGCTGATCCACTGTTCGCCAATGGCGCATGTTTGACCGTGAAACTTGGTGCTGATGGTCTGCCGTGCGACTGCAATACGATCAGATATGTTCAAAAATACCACAAGAATATTTTGCCTACCAGTCAGCTTGCTGCTGGCAATCAACCAGCGCCCGTCGCGGGTTCCCTAAAGTACACCAATTACACGTGTGACGTTAATATCTTCTGCCAGTCGGGATCCCAGAAGGTCAACTTGAACGATATTAATACGGATCAGCAGTGCAAGGGTGACACCTTTGTACCTATGGCTGCCACCCCGAAAGATACCAAAAGCGCTGGAAACACCATTGCCTATCATGGAAATTATCCTGTCTTGCTAACGTCATTATTTGTCTTTTTTTCGGCCGCTATCACGAGATATATGACTTGTTAAACTGGTAATTTGTGGATGTCACCGCCGGGACTCTGTGTCTGCGCCTGTGATATTAAAGCGCAGTTATGAAACAACAGCGTCATCAGAGTTATGAAATTCGTCATCATCTGGAGAACTTTTATTGATAGTTATTCCACGTAACTGGTCAGCATATTTTCGCTTTGACTTATTATCCTTTCTGTTCCCGATGCAATATTATTTCCGATATTGGCGTTGCGCAATTAGGTTTTTTGATAGCATGCACGAGACTACACTTACAGAATACTACATAACGTGTACACTGACCAGTGAGTTTGTTTGTATAAGGCCTTCGTCATGAGTAAGCCGAATAAAACAACGCAAAACTACGAATGTACACGTCAAAATTAGCGCAGGAAATAGACAGGAATGCAGTGAAAGTACCGTCCAAAATTAACGTGAATCAGGTGACTTGCCAGGGGCAACGTCTCTCCATTATAGCAGCACGGTATAACGGTTGATTAGCCAATGGTTCCATAAATAACATTTTACATGTTATTATTTTTCTTGTCTTTTGTAACTGTTGTCCGGCGTTATGTTCGTATTCATACGAACAAGTAACGTTGTATTCGTATCAACGCCCCAAACAATCATAATTATTTTACACATGTTTTTGCCACCGCTAAGCTGCACGTGAAGTACTGCATTTCTCCGTTCCACACCGAACGCAGGGTTTATGGGTGAATCGAAAAACCGACAGATGGAGCACCCAGGTGCTTCGAGCTCCTCGTCGTCTAAAGTTCATTGCTTGCACCGGATTAAAGTGGCGATGCGGCCACAATCAAGTACTTCATCAGTATGCTTGTTTATAGCTGGGGTGCCTAACTAGCTATTCCGAAAACTCGGTACCTCAACATTAGTAATGTACCGAAAAACTACAAAGCGCAAGTCCAGTTCGGATGCTGCACGAAGAACGCAAATGACGCGAACGTCTGGATGGCTTTCATAGTGGGTGTGATGTGACCGACGGTGCGCTACTCGCCGGTCCACTCTGCCACCCGCGATTCCAGCAACGGGAAGCGGAAACTGGGCATGCGCACCCGACTGACCATCAGTTGGGAGCCATCAAGGGATTTCAACTTATCACACTCCCTACAATGGTTGGAGTGTTTAGAATTGCTGTCGGAACGAAATACTGCATGAAACTGATTAAATAACAATCACAATTCGGAGTTTTATGTTCACTTCCTAAATTAGTTGCCCAGGCCCGTTCTACGGTAACGTTGCTGCTGGTTATCCGTGCCACTACTAAAATGTTCCTGAAATGGTATAAGGAAGGACAGGGGGCCCAAGTTTGGGCTCCAGACGTATGCTATATTAGCTTACAACACTTCGCTACTTTCGGGGGCGAATTTACCGTGAGGGAAAGGGACAGCCGAAATTTCCTGCCAAAAATCAGAACGTCAGATAGTGTGGGGTTCTTTCGTTTTTTTCTTGCTCGCCCTCCGGATCAGCCTAGATTCGACTTTCGTAAATACGTTTGACTTTACGACGATGTATGCCTTATATTATATCTTATTTATCATACATGTGAGTGCCGAAAGCCCGGAACCATCGGAACGCGGACTGCAAGTTTGCATGGTGCACGTACTTTTCGTACCAAAAAAACTGGTACCGCAACCTCGTACCAGTGCACATTTCGTACCAGCATGGTTTAAATCGCACTAGGTAGTAGTTGTAGTACGCAGTTTATTGTCTTCGAACCACCACGAACCACTAGGGAATACCGGAGAAAATTAGTACGATCGGGCGTACCGACAATTCGTACCAGTCTGAGTCGGAAGAGCAGCTAATATCAAAACTAATCGAGTGAAAAACTGCCGCAACAGTTTCAACACGTGGGCAGTGCAAAGTGTAACGAGGAATATCCACCCCTCATTACGTATGCGCTGGTCAGTTATGTTTCCGCCATTATCGGTATATTTCTGTATCCGGCACCTTATATAAGGCACCAGTTTTGCATGTTCGAGTTAGTTAGATCCACTGCAGCAGCAGAACAGGCAGCTAATTGTGAGGTTACTAAACGTGTGCCAGTATGGCCGTACGCTTGTTTCCCATAACAAACGTACAAATTAAAATGTAATAAGTGCATTATGGACACAAGCATCACAAATCCATGATGCAGTCAGTGTCCGTAACTATCGTTACGCAGTAGCTAATCGTAAGACCCCGTGGGTTACAATATCATGACTACAAAGAAGAATCCCATGACTAGGAATATATTTTGTTTAATATCATATCTTTGTGATCCATGGTGATCCGTTTATGTGTTTCAGCTGCTGCACCGATACGAGGGCCACTACCACTATCACTACGAGTACCAGTACCAGTACCACTACCACAAGCTTCTGGTTAAGCAGCACCACTGGTAGTACCATGAACTACGTATAAGGACCCGAGCAATAACCAACAGCACGGGCAAATGTTCCACATCTTTCGCCTGACCGGTACCAGATGTATTCGGTACGAGAAGTCATGGTACGAAGAAGTCGCGGTACGAGACGGTACGGTACCAGATTTTCTGTTATGAAATGTCGGGATGCGATGGCGCGGACTACTGAGTTTCTTGCAAGCGTCCATGGTTCTCCTGGGCTATAATTCTGCAGCTTGTCGGTGAATCACTGGTGCACTCTGCACTTCGCCCTTTTGAGGCTGGTATCAGGCGTAAATCATGGCAGTTGGTGGCTGTTGATCTTTCTACAAGAAAAGTACTGCAGTAGCGTTTCCTTGAATTATTTGTGTCATTTTGTTAGTATCACTTTAAGAATAAGTGCTATGCCGTGTCAAAGTACCTTTCTTTCTTGTAATTCGGCAGTACCCATTCCCTAAAGTCTCAAGTCCAGATCGCATCAGATGTAAACAAGCTAGCAAACGGTTTGCGGGCAACATTTGACACATTCAGTGCGTTTGTGGCTACTGCGCAAGAATTTAAACTAACCATGGAATTTCATAAAATTTTAGTGATAGTGTGCATTGGGATATGTTTATCCAGTGCCGATGCGTTCGTTTCCCTATTGAATTTTACGAGTGATCGACCAGAATGCCAGGAAGATCAGCTGATGGCTTGTTTGGAACCCGCCGTGTCCTTCGAGCGGACACCCGAAGGACAACTAGTGCAACACGTCTATCTGGGCGACGGTGATATGGACCAGTTCAGCCAAGCACTGACGGAAAGCGTATTCCACCGTGTCTGCCGGTAACTGTTGTTTTGTGCGACGGCGACGTAAATCTAACTACATATGGAGCAAACAGCACTTGTTAATGTGTAAATGTTTCAAGTAGATTGAGATCTGATTAAAACTACGCAAGAAACGAAACTAACAAGCAAGAGTAACGAATGTGGCTGCTTTTAGCATCGCCCAAAGTGCCTTGTCATGTGGCAATGACTGGATGAATGAATGTGCGCCGCCGGCAGTCTCGGCCAATATTCGACTCCCGTCCAGGGCACTGCACCAGATCTTATCGTTTTGCAATGAAACAGACAGCTACGCAAAGTTGTTAAAGATAAAGAGCTGCGCCGATAAGGCTATGGGACCCGCAATTCCATGCATGGAACCGGTAGTTGATGTTGCCAATAACCAGTTCCAAGCGGATATGACCAGTTCTGTGGATGGAACCGCCAGAACAGAGCTGAGGAAATGGCGCAACGGGGCAGCGGGATTCATGCTAAAGAATTTAAATTTTCAGAAATATGCTTGCTGGTATGTGGAGTTGTAAACGTGTGTGCTTTTTACTCATTTCTAAGAAACTTCTAGAAACCTTGCATATGTTCAGTAGTTTAAGTTAAATTCCGAAAGAATTAAACGGTATATGTGTGTAACGTTATAATTGTCCATCTGATGCTCTTTATGAATCTGGTTTTCAGCTATGGGAAAAAGATTAAGGATTGCCTCGAACCAAAGATCAGGAGCAGCTGCACACCGGAAGAGCAACCTGTGACGGAGAATTTTATGAACAGAGTACTACACGCTTTCGAATGTACGGATGTTATTTACCGCAGTTGCTAAACGTATTTCCCTCGTTTGATAACTATCAAGTTGGAGTTCTGTTCATGACGAAGAAAAATTTCAAAGTACTTTCAAACAAATGCATGCAGTTTTCTCTGCTATTATAACTCCGGCAGAACCGCCAATAGCATCATATTTGAAATCCAGCAATAAATGCCAAAGCTTGTCATGAAACACGTCGAAGACAAGATGCAACCAGAACACTTAATTTAGAAGTCCAGAATAAAGCTCTTTCTCCGCGCCAGCCCATTTATTTGGCATTCCAGAGATTGGGCGTGTTGGGTGGCGTCCAGTTGGCCGCGTACGCCGTATGCGCTTGCTGGCACTGATACGAATTCCCGTCGTAAGTGCACGTATCCCCCACGTTGTAGGCGTTGTTCTGCTTCCATTCGTTCCCTTCCACCGGGGTCCACAGCGCCAGCGTGTCGGGAGGGATCCAGTTGGGTGCGTCGACACGGTGCCCCTGACGGCACTGGTATGTTTGCCCACCGTACGTGCAACGATCCCCGGTTGCGAATGTCTTGCCCACTCCCCATTCGGACGACGATCCGCCGTATCCACCGACTGATCCCGTTTGTCCAGCTCCAGCGACGGATCCCGTTTGTCCAGCTCCAGCGACGGATCCCGTTTGTCCTGCTTCGCCGACTGATCCCTCTTGTCCCGCTACTTCATCTAAATAAGCCAGCCAAGAATGTCAACATTTGTAATGTTTTGTTTGCACACTTATACTTAGGAAAAGCCAACATACCAGGGCTCATGAATTCTCCGCCGGTGCTCATTCTTACGATGCCCAATGCTGTCTGACGTAGGATGCGCTATTCGAACCTGCAAAAACCACAGTGAAACTGAAGCCAAAAGACTTGTAAAACGGCATCCGAAAGGCACTTTCAAACAAATTTGGCGATGACTCGCATCAAATTTTCATGTCATATATGAGAAAAACACTGAACAGATAGTTTGTCATATTATATCAGTTTTCACAATGGACTTACGATATTGCGAATGCGATGGATAATCGGAACTATGTTTACAAAGAAGATCGTTAGTTCAAAGAGGAACTTACAGCACTTACTCTGAATAAGTTATGGTAGATCACTGATACGCGTCCGCGCTGAGTTTTAAACAACTGAAATACTTAGATGCAGCACGTTTTGGAATAGAATTTTGTTATGCGAACAGCACTCTGTGCAATACAGAAAAGCAGCATTCTACTGATCTTCGCTAACACTTTCAAACCGGTCCCTTGAAGATTTTCGCTTGCTGCATATGATTACTCTTCAAGAACCGGTTTGATCAATTATTATAAACTTGATTTCCTTGTTGCACTTTATCAGTACGATCACTATATTCCACATGGCTAGACAGTGCCGGGTATACTATAATTATTGAATTCATACTGTAAAATACGATTTTATAATTACTGCGCTGGTGTCGTGGCAGAGTTATGTGCAAAGTGTTAAGCGGTACATATGTACATAAGACAAATTCCCGCTACAGTTGCCGCACCGTGACAGATTTTATTACACATATAGAAAGCGTTCGCTCGTACACTTTGACAGTAGACGCAAGAGGTCATCGAAATCAGGATAAAAAACTGAACAAGTTAAAACTTTGCAGATACTCGGTCCAGAACGCTAGGTTTGCTTCTCCCATTGCGCATGGTTATTAGCTACATGATACATATGGTACGCGAATCATGGATCTTTAATTTATTGCCGTTGTATCCAACATTGTTTTGCAAACTAAATGATATTTCTTTTAACAACAAGCTGTGCCACTTCTCGAGGCCGTAAAACTGTGTAAACTATCGCAAACATTCAACAACAAACACCGGGCATCGGCTCAGATTTCAAAACGGTACTACTCGAAGGAAGTGTGGTTTGCTTGCCGCGTAGGACAGCTCAGAAAGCCCTGATTGTTGCGGACTGAGAGGACGGCTTCACCGCCTTCAGATTGTACCGGAATTTTGTGTCGCGATAGAGCTTGGCCAAGTAGATTTTGTTGTTGTTGTTATCCACAATCTAAACGTTAACCTATTATTTCCTTGACACGTAACGTAATGCACCTGACAAGCCGCAAGTGTAAACAGCAGCACTGACCTTCATGTAATAGGTTACGGTCCCGTCTCTATCGTCAGACTGCCAGCTCTGTTCTATGACACTGGCGCGGTTGATTCCTTTCGCCTTAAGCGCACTTTCCACCTATGACAAATAAATTCAAAACGAAATTATGACTACTGTTTGATAATAAATCGAAAACGAAGACCACCACGCGGGCCTTCCACCTGACAAATAAAATCAACAACAAAAATGTATAATGGCAGATGTCTGATAATAATTTGAAAAATAAGACCGCCATTCTTCGTCGTTTACATTTGTCGGTTACATACGTATAGTAGAGTCGCAGAGTTTAACTCACCGCTCTGAGAGCGTTCCAAGCTTCACTGTCCCCTTTTGTCGGACCCTTTAAGGGTCCGGGAGCGGCGCATACATAGCCAGCCAACAGTCCAATGAAAAGGCTGGAAAAATCAAGGTCATGGCTTTTCATCGCACAGGTGTAGTTACAGCGTACCCGTATACGGGCCGAAATGTGAAATATATATTTAAATTTATCGTAACACATTAAATCAATAATACCATTGTCAAAGTCCCAGCACATATTACTGGTCTAAAAGGTGAAACTTGTTGTAATTACTTACATCGCGTTGTACTTCATGATTCCCGCACAATGTAAAGATAGAGCCGGAAAATTATCAGGAAGAACAAAATTAATACGAATGGGTGTTACTTCATTTCATGTCGGCTAGCGCGTTCTTATATGTGCCTTCCAGTTCCATGTAGCCATACATTTCCGAATGCTGAATTGTATGGCCTGCGGCAAAGGTCTGCACGAAGCGGACTCCAAGAAATAGTTATTAACTGTCTACGGCTTACATTAGCAAATTATCAAGTTGGCATGTACAGCTTAATGGTGCACGATCGTTAACGGCACATAGCTAATCACTTGGACTGGATTTTTGGCAAAACGGCAATTCGTTACCAACTTAATTACCGTTGGTTAACGCCTTTGTTTGAGGTGCCTTAGTCATTCATTTGGCATGTTTGCGAACCCCGTCGTTAGGTTATAACTGGATCCAGTTTAATGATTAATTTATTTATAATTATTATAATTATTATGCATAAGATATTATTTTATTATAAGAAAACTCTCGTATTAAGAAATGGCGAGAATCCAGTTACGTAATTTTAAATTTTTCCTGAGCATTTTTTTAAAATTAAGTTTCTATAAATTGTTGTTCATTTTTTTCCTGAACTTAAGTGTTGAAAACATGCAGAAAGCAATTCGACTGGTTTTCCCCGGTATTCGGAAATCAGAAGCAATTAATTCTTGCCGCGATTTCACGCGATCACACCAAGTGCCCAATGTTTCGCTGCACCGAGGGCCCAGGGGCACAAAACAACAACGGTCTACAATTGTCCGCTTTTTCTTTTGACTTGTTGTTTGCACAAAGACCCATGAAGGAAAACGCCGATTTGTAGCAGAAATATGCACGTGCAGCTAGTCATAATGTCCATCATATACGAGCGAGTCACACACAGTAGTATCACGCATCGTAACATCGCACACCAACGCGTACGGTTGTCCACGAGAACCGTTTACTCGTGTGGCTAGTCCACCGCTAGTATCCAGCTAGCCTCGGATAACAGAATGCCGTTCAGGAGCGATCGCTGCACAATTTTTCGTAATTTATGTAACAAATGCACGCTGCAGCGCAGGCACTGTAAGACTGTATATACTTGTACTGCAGTGACATCATCCTCTTGTTATCATCGATTAATGACGATTATGATTCTTAATAAATTAATAATAACATCGTGCGCTACTATAGTACTGCGAATGACGCCACAGGAAAATTGGAAATCCTAATAACTAGAGGCGCTTCTCCGTGGTACGGTACCTTGGTACGTACTACGTACCACGTAGCAGTACTGCGTTTGTGTGCGTGACCATAATAACCGGACCATGATAAAACATGCTATATGTACAAGATCGCAGATTAAATTTTGAAAGCCAAGAGAAATACTGCTGGTGTTGAATTTATTTCGCTGATTTATTAGCGACACAAAAGTTTTGCACAATACCGCTGATAAGGCAGCTATCCCCGATGATCGACACGGGGCGGATCAATCAACGTCACCACCTCCGATCGCCACACCGCAGAGACTAATCACGGCTTGTTTTTGAATATATCACGCATTTCTCGGAGGCCGCATAGCTGATTTTTTCATTCTTGCATCTTGTCCGCTCGTTTTTTCCCTCCTGTTGCTGTTTGCAGGTTTTCTCCTACGAATTTCACTACCGTAATTTGTAAATCTATCAATATATCACAAAAATGGGTCCATTGCGTTGGGGATTTGTGGGCGCTGGGAAGATTAGCAATGATTTCGCATCATGCTTGCAGATTCTGCCTCCCGACGAGCACCAGGTACCAGACACATTTCCTCTGCATACAATGCACGGCGCGCCATAATACCGGTTTGGTAAATAGCGGAATTTATTGTTTGTCAGATGGTGAGTGTGGCAGCTAGCGATCTCGGCAAGGCCAATGAGTTCGCGACCATCTTCGGGTTCAAGAAAGCCTACGGTTCCTATGCGGCCATTGCCAGTGATCCCGATGTTGGTAAGAAACTCTCCATCATCTTCTCGCTGCTATGGCACTTTTATCGTTATTAGTTTTTTGGTATTTCCTTATTTTTTTTAAAATTTATTTTAAAATTATTTTTGTGTTATTTTTTTTAATTATTTTAAAATTATTTTTATTCTAT
The DNA here is from genome assembly GCA_034698045.1 of Paramacrobiotus richtersi. NCBI lineage: Eukaryota > Metazoa > Tardigrada > Eutardigrada > Parachela > Macrobiotidae > Paramacrobiotus > Paramacrobiotus richtersi. Next base: position 13,291 of record JAQGAU010002210.1, read on the forward strand.
GTTATTTTTTAAAAATTATTTTTCTTATATTTTTCTTTTTTCTAATAATCGCTGTTATACAGTCATGAATTTAAGTCCTGATTTTTCAATTTAGATTTGATTTGCATTTTGACGAGTTTTAGTCTGGCATTTCGTTTCTTAGCTGCGGTTTTCATTTTGAGCTTGTGAGAAATTTGTTTTGTCTGTAGATGTGGTTTATATCGGAACAATCAACAGCAACCATTATCAGTTGGCCAAATTGATGCTGGAAAATGACAAGCATGTTCTGTGCGAGAAACCCGCGACGTTGATGCTGGAACACACCCAGGAGCTAGTTGCGCTGTCGGAAAAGAAGAAAAAATTTTTCCAAGAGGTGCACAATACGTTTTATACCTTGCAAGTGTATGTAGGAAGGTTTAATTTAGCATAATTTAAGGCCTTTTGTTTTGTTTTACTGAGCGCTGTGAAATAGGGAATCCTTATTTTACAAGTAATTTATGTGATAAGAAGAAGAAAATAAAACTATTAAATAAGAAAACCCGACAAAAAAACGTACGGAACTATGAAATGCGAAGTACAGCAGCGTCAATCGTATCTTGGAAAAATCTGTTATTATGACGATTAAATTAAATTAAAAACAGGCAATAAAAAAATAAACATGAAATGTTCGACAAAATTTAATAAAAAATAGCTTTGTAATTTTAAGTTTCTGCCGATATTCTGAGATATCGAGTTTTTTCTCTTTGGAATGACTCGGTAATCCTGGGCTATTCACGGTAATAATTTAAAGAAAATAATGGGAATTTTTGCATCCAGCTTGCCAAAGCGTTTCCTCTTTCAATGAAAGAAATAAAATAAAATAAAAATTTTAATTTTAATAATGACTTTTAATAATAATAAAAAATCATAATTTTTTGAATAAAAAAATGTATTGGTCAAAATCTTTTATTAAATACAAATACTTGTATATTTGATCCATGACTTCAATAGGCTATCTGGAGCCGTTTCTTCCCTTCCTACCACAAACTGCGTGAGACACTGAAGAATCGTTCCATCGGGGATGTGCGGCTGGTGTCGGTGCAGTTCGGGTTTAATGCGCCGCACGTGGATCGTCTGGCGCGCAAGGAACTGGGCGGCGGCAGTCTGGCCGACATTGGCGTGTACTGTATTCAGTTCATTTTGGCGGTGTACGGGCCGGAAATGCCGGACATTGTCAAGGCTGTCGGCAATCTTAACCAAGAAGGTATTGAATGCAATAGTAAATTTGTAAAAAAATATTATTTTGTCCGGAATATTAAGTTGTTTACATATTACGCGGTTTTCTACAATACAAAGCACGATAATATTTAAAATATTTTAACCATGTTCTTTAGGCGATTTTTTGAAATTGGAAAGGTGTTATTATTAAAACCCATTAACAGCTTAATGTTTAGGCCAGATTGTGGCAGTTATTTAAACTAACTTATTTTAATTTAATTGTTAAAATTGTCAATGTACTAAATGTCCACAGATCGTGTTAATCGCGCTACACAATGTATTTTATTGTTAATTCATTCAGTAACTAAATGAATTTCAATCATTTTATGGTTCTTGTCGCTAATGAACAATACTAAAATAATATCGAGTAAATTAAAAAATAAGGTGTATGTTATCATCTGTAATATTAGTTAATTTTACAGGTTGTGATAGAATAATAATAAATGATAATAAACAGATCAAATAAATAGAAAAATAAATTGTAAAATAATAATAATAAAGAAAATAATAATAGAATAATATCGAATAAATTAACAAACTAAGGTTTATTATTCTCTGTAATATTAGTTAATTTTACAGGTTGTGATAGGATAATAATAAATGATAATAAATAAATCAAATAAATAGAAAAATAAATAGTAAAATAATAATGAAAAAGAAAATAATAATAGAATAATATCGAATAAATTAGAAAACTAAGGTGTATATTATTCTCTGTAATATTAATTAATTTTACAGGTTGTGATAGGATAATAATAAATGATAGTAAATAAATCAAATAAATAGAAAAATAAATAATAAAATAATAATGAAAAAGAAAATGATAATAGAATAATATCGAATAAATTAAAAAACTAAGGGCTGCGGTATTCCTTGTAATGTTAGTTAATTTTTTAGGTTGTGATATGAGTGTCAACGCGGTTCTGCAGTGGAAAGACGGTCGTTCCGCGCAGTTTGCCACGACATTCCTGGCTGACCTCCCCAGCGAAGCCTATGTTTACGGCAGCGACGGTTCCATCAAGGTACCGGCATTCTTATCCGACCATGTTTATCGGCAGTTCTCGTCTGCAGTTTGATTGCATAATTATCACACAATGCCACTCGTTATCAGTGAGATAATTATTATTATTTTGCAACTGCAACCAAAAACCGAAGAATTGGCAATAAGAGATATATTAATTTGTGTAGCAAAATAGCGCAAAGTGAACCGAAAAAATTGATAAAATTAGGAAAGTTAAACAAATTATAGAAAAAATCAAAAAGGTTTTATATAGTAAATAATATAATAACAAATTAAATTTTAAAAACATACAAAAATTTATAAAAAATTTTACAACTTATTGCGACAATGCATTTCTTTGGATAATTATATTACTAATTAAATTCTGCAACAAGAGGTAAACGTGTACGATAGCGAATAGCCCAAACGGTACCAAAAAAACCCGTAAGAAAACAGTACTTCGTACCATAGATTAGCAAACTGCCACAATAAAGAGCTGTACTTCGTTTCTTACAATAAAATTGATTATCATACAGTGAATATGCTTGTGGCATAAATTATTCCCGGTAAATAAAAATTAAAAAAAAACAAACTATTATTTGTTATTAGTTGCCACGCCCCTTCTGGTGCACCACCGACTGCCACGTCACCGAGCTCCGCGACGAATCCACCGGCCCGAAATCCCACACGGCCCA
>JAQGAU010002211.1:0-16217 GCA_034698045.1 Paramacrobiotus richtersi
CGGTGACGTCATTTCATCCAGGGTTGGGTTTTTTGCCTTGAAAATCAGTTTCGCCGGATGGGGCACTGATCACAGGTATGATGGTCAAAAAAGTTTTGAAATTGATCCAGTGATTGGCTGGCAAAAGGGGGCTCAAGGAAACGGCAAACTCGATTTTATATAGATAGATATATTCTTTTATATAAAGACAACACGCAAGGCCTGTCGCTTCAGTTGTGCTATGATTCTCTGTACCTTATGCTTGAGATTTGTGTGTGCGAGGCCTGAATAGCGAAAACGGGATGCGGAGTTGCCTTCATACATTGGTGTGAAAACGCATTGTGCGCGCCACTCCGGCTACTGTGCAATTCATTGAAAAAGTTTAAACACAAACTTGTGTACCAAAAATCTCGTTATTTATCGATTCTCTCGCAACAAGCACAATAAATGCAGATAAGCATGTGGACGATTGTAAACCAAAATCAGCTTTCCCACATTTTTGTGAAATTTTAAAATGAATTTTAATATTTTTGAAATTCATTTAAAATTTTGAAAATAGAGCTGTTAGGCTGGTTTCGGTTCACAATCGTCCTCATGGATAGCTCCGTTTGTCACGCAAGTTTCAGAAGAATATGCTCATAACCAGAATTTTGGTACACGAGTTTGTGTTTAAACTTTTTCAATGGATTGCACAGTAGCCGGATGTTGCGCGCGCACTTCGTTTCCACACCAATGCATGCCGGTCCTTTGGCTACCGAAAGCAACTCCGCATCCCGTTTTCTCTATTTAGACCGCGCGGACACAAAATCTTGAGATTCCGCTCTACGTAGATAAACAGAATTCACCCTCACCTGCGTCGAGCGAAGCGAGTGGTCTGTTTGTGAGAAATATCTTGTTCCAGGAATTCTGCGTAGTCTATCAGTCATATATGTACAGGTATAAATCGTAAATATTATTCTGCTTTCCCTGCAAGACTAACTAACGTCACTGGTTTACACAATATCGAAGGCCTTATGCCACCAAAGAACGCAGTCAGCGTATTGGCTCGACACTTTGCTGAAAGGCACCCTGCCGGCGTTTGAACACGAATGCTGGTTTCTCTTCAGTGTGCTTGAACAGCAACAGCAGAAGTCGTTGCACAGCACAGAAATATGACGATGATTGTGAACAGCTTCATTCAAGAGTTTTCCATTGGTGTGAAAGTTTTTTTTGCAAAGCTCTGAGTGACTGGATTATAGGCGGATATGGAAATAATACCATATGCGATACGCTCCCCTAATCGTATGACCATACAAAAAAACAATTCAACACATTTGTCAGTTTTTTGTTGACAGAATCCGGCGAGCTGGCAAGGGCATGTGTGCCAACTGCCCAGCAGTCGAATCGCCTGCCGTTTGCCAGGCGCTTTTGAGTCATATGTGGTTGTGTGAAGTTAGAAAAAGTACTTGGCTTTTGCACCTTTAATTAGGAACTCGAGCAATGCTCGGTTCCATTCTGCTCATTTGCCGACACGCTTTTATACGACAAAACATGGGAACGTTCATATGAGAAAACAGAAGAACGGTTGTTACTCTAACAAACTGTCATGGCCACACAAAGATATCAGTCATTCCATCTGCGCTAGTCAGACAACAGGAAGGTCTGGACTGTAACCTTAGCTATGAACGTTGCGCCAACATAGCAGTTAAAACTAGGTGTTTTCAATATATATACTTTGCAAGTTGATAAATAGCGCTATACATTTGCATTACAGATATAATTCTTATTAATAAAATACAATATACGGGCGTCACAACCGTTGACAAAAGAGTGTTTGACAAACGTCATTTACATGAAGAAAAATTACAACTCTTCAGGTCAGTCGCAGAGCTCAGGAAACTGACCATGTCATGAGCCACAGTGAAATTAATAAATTTGTGATATTGTTATGCATCATACGAAGCACTTCTGATTTTCAAGCAGCATCCGCAAGCCGAAGCCGTTCACTAGTAATCAGAGAACAATTTTATTGTTGTGAGAGCATTACCTTAAAGTCTTTACAGTGCCAGCTACAGCGATGATGGATCGCTCCATCCAGCTGCGGGGTACGTAAGATTTTGCCATCGTCCTATCTCTCCTGCGCAGATAGGGACGACGCCAAAATCTTTCGACGAATATGTCATTCTGCGCACGGGCGATTTTGAAGCTGGATATTGCGGATATCGCTTGACCCACCACCTCTAGCAGTACTAGAGGAGGACGATTCATTTGCAGATCTGCAGTATCAGGAATCGAGGTCGCTTCTTGCTGCTGTTGATCTGCAAATGAAGAGCTTTGATTGTGTCGCTCGATCGGCCAGTTACCTCGATTCCAGATGACTTTTTTCCATCTGCGGGGGGCGCGGCTCTGTGTAGAAATGGCTGTATTTCACTCTGTCATCAGCATTATTATTCTTGCGGTGATCTTGGTTGCCTATTGGCTACAGTGTAGACGAGAATGGTAAGGATATCAGCTAATCGATTTCCGTTGTCGCTCGAGTGAAAAAGTCATGCCATTAAAATTCACATCGATTTCCAGTTGAATGTTCCGTATCTCAAACGAAGAAAGGTTCATAGGACGCAAGCAGCTCGGTTAGCAATTATAGAGCGTGAACTTCCTCCCTGCGCTCCGGGCGGTTCTTTGCAATTCCGCTCGGTGCAAAGCATAGCTAAAAGTGCTAAATCGTAAGCGGATCGAATCGTTGGCTCATGGCACTTCACAATTGTATTGCTACGTTCTGTTATATCAGTGTTTCTATTCCGACCACACCTACACGCTGCTTCGCCACACTCTAAGCGCATTTTTAAGGAGAAGTGGGCCGAGACAATTATTACCTGTACCGTACAAAGCTCTTGATGAAGAACGTTGAAGGGGGTGGGACGCCGAGTACGATAGAGTAACAAAGAATAACGGAAATCCCTGTTCAACGGAATTCTTGCGCCAACGCATGATATATGGAAATTCAGCGAGGAAACGGTCCCATTAGTCCCATCCAAAGATTGTTGCGGAAAGGTTCTTGTGTTACGGGTACTGTTGATTCGACCGAAGAAATGAAAGATGCATTTTTGTTCTTTAATATGTAGTTGTTTTGTACTCAACTGCCTTGACTCTTGTGAGATCTGGGAAAACAGCACAGCACAAGAAGAAGCCGTTAAAGAAGAACATCACTACACGAGCGGGTAAGGCACCAAAATCTTTTTCACCCAACTCTTTTTCTACTCAGCGGGTGTTTGTTCTCCGACACTTTGTTTTTGCGCCAGCATGTAACTTGAGTGTACTAAGTACCTAGGAACTTCGCCCTCATAAAGCGCATTTTATTCCAAAAACAGACTCTTGGGCAAAATAAGTTTTTGAAAGAAAAGAAAGTGGTGAAAAGGGATGCGTTTTTGGGTAAATAACTTTCTGTCGTCCGTACGATGGTCCGTTGTGGCTCACAATAAAATTTCATGCAGTAAAAGAAACATATCTTTATAAAACAAATATTGTACTTGATACTAAATAAAGCCGGATGTACAGTACTAGGTAGTTTTCAGTAAGCAGGCTCTTCGACGGGTACGATAATCATTTCCTTAACACACACATTCGGCGGCGTGCTTAGAACATAGACAATGGCATCCGCCACATCCTGGCTTTTCATGAACTGAATCGCTTTAGAATTCTCGATGTCAGAAGCCTTCATGTCCTTTGACTGGTCCGCCATGTTCTTATAAAGCTCGACCAAACCTTCCGTTTCCACTGAACCCGGACTTATGCTCTGGAAGAGAACTTCCTACACAAAACGACAGCTTTTACATTGAACAGCTACATACCGTAACGCGAATTTTGCTGTTTTCAATCGTCTTGACCTCCCTGAATAACGCTTCTGTCAAAGCCGTGACCATATGTTTGGTGGCGGAATAAAAGTGCACACCGGCAAATGGAGGGAACGAATGGCCAGCCGTGCTGGAAGAAGATTTCGATCTGTTTATATAATAAAATTTTATCAAATCGTACCCTTTGCAATGCATAACTAAACCAATGTCAGTATAACGGCTGTTACAAGTAAACATCGTTTATTTAGTTCGAAGTAAAACGTAGTTTTTAGCTATTGTTATTACCTGTTAATGTTAATGATGTGGCCGTCGTAGACCTTGTTTTTAACCATCAACTGCAACGCTTCCCTTGCGCATATTGATAGCCCCATAACATTCACCTGCAAAACACCGTAATGCTAAAGGTGCGAAAACTGGGAAGCGGTAACCAGGACATTACGTTGAGAAGCGAGCGCCACTTGTCGGTTGTTCCCTCGGATACGGATTGGTCTGAGTATGCTATGCCAGCGTTGTTGATTAAAATATCTACACAACCGGATTTTGCGATCTCGCTGAACATTCTCTGGATGTCGTCTTCTTTGCTGATATCGCATCTGACTGCGCTAAGAATACCCGAGCCTTCGGGTAACGTTTTCGATAAAGCCTGAAAAAACCACGTATTCGGCAGTGACTAGCCATGGCGAAACAGTTTTGATCTGATTGATTTAATAATTTTAAGTCTGCAGACACTAGGCTGGGCTCTACTTCAAGCAGCAGACTGTATAGTAAAAGGAATTAGTAGAACACAAGGAATTAGTCCGATTCAAGCATTCTGTGCGATGCATTCTTTAGTTTGCAGACAAATTTGGGAAAGACAAAAAAGAAATAAAAAACGGAAAACGGATCCAGTATTTTATTTTGGCCGTATACGGTTACCGTTCTTAGAATAAGAAACGGAAAGCTTCGTGTTTTTGGGTGATTAGCTCCAGCGACACATTCTCACGCTTCGATCTTTCCATAAAATTAATTAATGTGATATTGTTTTTACCTCGATTTTCTCAGTATGTCGCGCACATCCAACCACATTGAGTCCCAGCTTGGCCAGAGTTTCTGCCGTCGCGTAACCTATACCGGATGAGGCGCCAGTAACCAACGCTTTACGACCACGCCATCGCTCCATTTCTGTTTATCCACCGTAAATACAACGGAAATACAAAGCAGTTGTAACGAACCGGGGCCAATACTGCGGCCTAGAAAGCATGAGTTTCTTTTAACTATTACACTACTACTACTTTTAACTATTACACTACTATTACACTACTACACTGTCTATCGCTGTGTGAGTTTATACAATTCAAAAGTGCTGAATTACGGCTCTGCGGTGAATGTTTGTTTACGTATGATGTGATCAAGCCGGGGGCAATGTGTGTTCGGCCGTTGTCGGTCACGTGATTATTCTCTGCGCTATGAAAGATTCTCGAATATCCAAACATGTACGCACAGTCGCACGTTTCGGTAATAATAACATACCAGCTGTAGATATTCACCGGTTTGAACGTTAGTTAACAGTACTAAGAATTTCAAGTTGAGCTACAGTACACTCGCTCGGGTACATTGCTAGGATGCAACGTGCAATGTAATGATACTAAGTAATGTTATATGCAGCTGGTTTACCGGCTCCACAAACGGCCGTCTCGCTTGTTAAATAACTAACAGGAAAACTGCGGCGTATAATATGCCTGCTACTAATATTCCACATAATATTCCACGCAATACTGGTAATGAAGGGTTTTCCTTACTATACATTTAACGTTTTTCTATCAACTTGTCGCGTTTTCGTCTGTTGCGCAAGGATACAGGTACATATAATACGAAACATGAGAAGTTGCACACACGCTGATCGTATGCTGTACGTGCATATAATTTGCTGGTTTACAACAGCCATAATAAATTTGTGTAAGATACCATGAAAGACAACTGTTTTGCGTAAAGCCCTATCGCTCAGATGTTTTCTGCTCAATTTTTCGGTGTGCATTATTTTTCGTTCCGTCAGGAAACACGGTGCAACAATGCTGAAGAAAAAACCATATTTTCAAAAAATGGAAATGAATCATTTGTGGCATTATTTTGTGTGCCTTGTCGATGCGCTTTTGCCTTCTAAAATTCTAATCCTCATGAAATTAATAAACGGCGCTGATACATACAATACGATCACATGGGGCGCCCATACCGCCGTATACATCAGAATGTGTATTGCGTTATGCAAAGCAGAGCCATCGTTGTGAAAACGGGCACGATACGTAGCTGGCTGCCGATGCCATCATCATCTGGTACGTGCGTATTTTTGCAGCCTTAGTAACTGCAGCATGTAAACAGTTCCGTCACCGAAAACGATACAGTATACGTACCTCGATGGTTTTCCCTTTTGAGCACGAAAGTGCACTTGAACAATCAGCCAACCCAGCGTAACCACTCATGTCCGAGCACTTGAAGATAGGCTAATTTGCTGATTTTCGAAAAACGTTTGTAAACCAGGGGCAGATTTTCGGGAACATTGGTAAACCAGGGACTTTCCGGTCAGCCATTTTGCAAAAACAACGTGATTCCAGGAAATGTTTTCGGCTTCGGCCAACGCAGCAGACCGTATAAAACAGCAACTCAAACTGTCAGAAAGGGTCATGCATTTCTTTAACCGCGTTAAAGTTCCGTACCGGCACTTGTTCCCAACTTTTGATATTATTAGTCACTTGTAACTAAAATTTCCGAAAAAATGGCCGTTTTCTTTAAAGGTCATTTTGTCGCCTTAGTCCTTGCATGCTTTCTTTGCCGTGATGCTGTGGGTCTGACACCGCTTGTTCTGTCTGGTCCGTGTAGTGTTATCGTTTGTCCCGGATATCCTCCCCATACCAATCCAAACCCCCGCCCGTACGACCGTTACCCTCAATTGACCTTTCAGGTACGACCGCTTAAATACGAGTCGCTTCCTTCCAAGAAGGACGGATATTGTGTTTTGTTACGTTTTAGTGCGGTGGTACTTAATTAACATTAGAATTTTGAGGTCGGTTTCTCTCATCAGATGTCTAACCGATACTGGTATAGTAGTATCCATCGACTTTGATACGACTGGCGATATAACTAAAATGGTTTTGTATAGTTTCCGACTTTTTCCACAGCCTTTTCTGAATCTGAGCCGTCCGTCTCGTTGTTGTTGTTTATCGTAACTTGAACACGGTTTCTCTTAATTTAAAACTTTCCCTTTTGCTCTCTGTAAATACCGTTCGTTTCCGCTGTTTGAATACTACTTGCTTCTTAACTTTTGCAGTGCCGCGCTAGCGCTAGCGACAGGGGCATATAAGCATTTTAATGATGCGTACTTCAGTAACGTTGCAAATCTTAATCATATGCCACGATTGCACGATAAAGTTCTGAAATTTGCTGGGGCCACTTTGGTACGCTTGAGAGCGGAGGACCATGTTTACAGACGTCCGATCTGCATTATAGGTGACGAATGCACCAGCCGGCTTTTCTCTGCTTTTCGATGTAGCCTCCAACGTTAGTCCGCCGGGCCTTGGCGCACCAAGCGGCATCAGCGCCGGGCAGAACATGGGCATCAATTCGCCCACCGTATTGTCAGGGAACGATATGAAGGTGTATGTAAGCAACATGAACGGCTTAGCCGGAATGTCCGTCACCAATACAACCGGTGTGTACGGGGCCGGCAACAATGGAGCTCTACCATGCGGTGGTAGCAGCACCGCCTCAGTCGATGCACAAACTGGCGTTATTACCGGAACCTGCTGCCAGAACCTCCGATTCTCGGTATCGCCTGGTTCTACGGGGACCGCATATACTGCGGGCTTTAAGGATGTCACCGTAAGTGCCTCAACGTTTTTAGGGTAGAATTAATGCCGCTATGGTCATATTACAGGTTTGTTACGCGAATGCCAACACATGCACTATATCCTTTAAGCTGGCTCCCGCCAACCCAGGTGGATTGCTGTCATTACCATATGTGGTTTGCGCCAACGCGGAACCGGGATCAGACCAACGTCTATCGACTTTCATGTATTCTTCTAGTTTTCTTCATTTGAACTGCATTGTACTTTTATGCAAAGTGCAGACTTAATATTATTGTTATAAACCGTCGACAATAACGTGTGATGTCGTGTGTAGAGCAATTTGTTCTCATTATTTTGTTTGACAACATACCCTAAAATCGTGCAATCACTAAATTTGAATTTATGATCTGCATCTAACACGTCTATTACGCTATCGCATGCATAATACATGTCTTATCATGTTTATCAGTTAACTTTTATAACTATTCCCAACAAAGGATCGTGTATGCCGCGGCTGCGTTCACTCACGTTCTTTACCGGCACGCACTTCAACGTTTGTAGCGCGCGTTGGGAAACATGTTGCTAATGAGTTGACTGCAACTGGCGTTCATTCACTGAATCCAGCGGGCGCACTGATGGAAAAGACATCCTTCGACGTTGAAAAAGCACATTATTTAGATGTTTAGAGCCTTCGGTTTACACAACGATCTTTTTACATAGCGAACAGTTGCTAGGTCGGTTCATATTATGAAATTCGTATACGTCACTCCACATTACGAAAAAGGTTGGAAGAATCGCATAAGAAAAACATCCTGCCTCAGCAAGAAAAATTTTCTGACGCTTGCGCTTGCTCTTCTGACGGAAAATTTTGAGCTAGCAAAAATATAAAAGCATGCCATTGGTCACACAGTAACACTGGGTTCACAGCAGACAATGCATGATGCTGAGACATTATACCGAAAGTTTCAAGCTTTCTGACAAAGATAAAGAGCACACCAAAAAAACGGCAAAGGTTATAGGATAAATAATTCCTTATTTTATGGGTTGTTACTAAAGTCTACGTGCTTGCGCGATTATAGGGACAAAACGCAACAATGGCTTTTTTTTTGTTTTTGCCGAGTACCTGCTAAAGTTCCAACCATTTTTATTTTTACTGCACTAGTTAGGCTCGCTAAGGCGATTGTGCTTTAGTTTCAGTAGGTTTGGGGCGAATGTTGCATGTGCGCAGTCCGAATCGATAAAACAGGATGCGTTACTGGTTTTTGATGGTCAAAATACCAGCATGCACGAATGTGGAAACGATTTGTGCGCGCAACATCCAGCTGTGGCGCAATCCCTGAGAAAAGTTTACACACAAACGCGTGTACCAAAAGTCTCGTTTTGAACCGATTCTTCTGAAACCTGGATGGAATATGCATATATACATGAAGATTGTTTTGAACCAAAACTAGCCTTACAACATTGTTTTAACGTTTTAAAATGAATTTTAAAATCTTAAACATTCATTTAAAAATGGTAAAAAATGTTAAAAAGCTGGTTTTGGTTCAAAACAATCTTCATGTATACATGACTTTTTCATTCAAGTTTCAAGAGAATCGGTTCAAAACGAGTCTTTTGGTACACGGGTTTGTGTTTAAACTTTCGCTGAATCCGAATCTGAAGTCAAAAAAAGGAAGGAAGAACGGTTTCGGGAGTTATTGAAATTCCCCTGGCTAAAATCGACTCTGACCTCGTTACACAAGTGCAGCCTTTCTGAGAGGCGTGCTAGTAAAACGTAGCCAAGCAACAATAGCGTTAATCCCGAAGAGCACCAGATGACTTGGCATCAGCATTTATCGCGTTTTAATTCACTTGAAATATTTCGGGTACATACTTTAATCCCGCTTGCAGTGGCGTAAGTGCCCTGATTCCCAAGTTTATGGTTCCATTTATATCGTAGAGAGTTTCCAATATGCAGATAACCTGCAAGCGGTCGCTGTTGGAGTGCGTACTTCACGAGCACTGCGGTACTAATAATGGTATAAAGACGCCGTATCATGGTACTTGCCGGCCGCCGCACAGGATGTAATCGCGCATTCGACCCCGTAAAATCGTACATTGACAACAACACCCTAAAAACAGATCTTAACTGTAAACTAACTGCAGAAGTGACCGCGAGATCCTTTGCATAAATAGCTGTAGGAACACGCCTGTAACCACCTGTGCTTTGTTTTCTTCTGCATTTGAACTAAAATTTAGCAACCCTTCAGCATTGGCAAAACATCAGCTTTTTTCAGTCTGACCTTTCCCACGACGGTAAGCCTACCTTACATGATGTTCGTGAGTGTGAAGACCATTGCTTGTTACAAATAAACATAGTAATAATCGTCCCACAGTGTCTGCCTGGATAACGGGGCAATTTTTTTACAGATAATGCGATCCACTGTAGCACTTCTTCTGCTGGCAATGTGCGCAGTGCGTACCACCGCTGGGGGGAGCTGGGCATACGGCTTATCTGGATGCGAGTGGTGGTGGCTCGCAAATGCGGGCTACTGTTGGCGCTACTGCGAGGAAACCGGTGGGAAATGGTGCTATACGTGGAGAGACGACAACTGCCGTAACAACGGACACGACACCACTTGTTCGGCATACATCACTTGCGAGCCCAGTATTGGCTGCGCAGGACCGGGATGCGTGCACGATTGCAGTGAAAATCCCGGCGTCGGTGTTCCTGTTGGTGCTGGTTGATTCACTAAATTTCAATGTGTTCCGTGGGCTTTTAGCGTGATTCGTTGTAAGTGCGGCGTCCGGCAAAGCAAATGACTAAAGAAGGGACGCAGACAATCAGGACAATATCAAAACAACAACTGTTGCAATGATAATGTTTGCGAATTGACAGATTTTTTTGGGGTGAAAAACTTGTGTGAGACAACTATATTACCAAATAAAACTAAACACGAATCGATAAAATCATTGAACATCCATTATTTCTGCTGAGATCAGACTTACTCACAGCCATGCATCGTGCGGTGCACATCTTACCCAAGGCCTTTTTCCCTGGCAACTGTACGTCGGTTGCCGTATACATGTACCACCGAGTAGTTCCAGCAACCTCACTGCACCGCCTTGATGTGCACCATGGCAAATTCCATGATTGATGATTCTGAGCTAAAATAAGCCTAGTTCTTTTTAAAATTCAGCTTGATTTGTGAAAATCGAAATTCACGGCAGGCCCCTAAGCCCACAAGGGAGGTTAATAAAAATCAGAAAAATAAAAGAAATAAAACCAGTTATTGGAATTCCACTATGGTTTCCACCTGTAATGAAATGCGCGATTCGATTTCACTTGAAGACATTCGCAACGACATTTCAGCTATGCCCTGCTCCACCGCTGCAGCAGCAATAAAAGCCAAAACAACACAAGTGTTTCCGAGGGCTACGTGTTTCCTTACCCGCAATTACTCATTACGCGTGTTTCCAACTGTTGTTATCGCTAGCTGTATCCAACTTTTCCGAAATGGCCGCTCTCCTTGAAGGTTACTTTGCCGCATTCGTTCTTGTTGGCTTTCTTGGCCTGGATGCAATGGGGCTGACACCCCTTATTCTGTCTGGTCCGTGCAGTGTTATCGTCTGTCCCGGATACCCTCCTTTATATCATAATCAGACCAATCCGAATCCGCGCCTTTTCGATCGTTATCCTCAACTGGCCTTTCAGGTATGAGTCCGTATGACTGCTTGCTGCAAGCCGTTTTTGCGTAAGAAGAGCGGCTGTTTTGCTATGTCTTGTTTAGTATTCGTCCATATTGCCAGTAAAATCACTTTGACTAGTTACGAGACAGCCATCAGCGGCCACGTTCTAGCGTCGAAGGGCAATGGTTTTCTCACTTTTTGCTGTTCAGGGGGCTTTGTGGCGTTCTCTCTGCTCTTGATACACGTTACTGATTGCTTTATGTTCGTTTTTATAATGGCCGGATACAAAATAGAATGTACGCTCAGCAGCGCTCTGAAATACCGATAAACGTATATTGTTATTCACAAAAAAACGGCCCAGTAAGCAGACGCCAGTTTTGCATTACTAGTTTTGTCGCGTAGGTTTATCTTGAGAGAGATAAACATGTTCGAAGTTCTGTTACAACGGTCAGTTGTACGTGCAGCTGAATGTAAGCATGCAGTGCAGTAGGGACACTTAGATTTCCATCTGTTCCGTCCGCTGTGCACGTAAAAAGCCACTATAATTATCATTAATGCAGTATCAGAATCCCCAAAGTAGCCTATCCCCACGGAAATAATTAATGCAGCAATCCGTTACATACTGATTAATTAATTAATTTTAAAATTATTGCAATTAAATACTTAAATAATTGTAATTAAATACTTGATTAAATGATTTTTTTTAAGTGCATTTAATTCCGCTTATCTTAACATTCAGTAAATTTTTTTGAAGTGTAATCAAAGTTTTGCAAAATTGTTACGACACAGTTCAGACGGTAATGTTATCCAATCGTAACCTGCGCTACTTTCAGTCTACAGTGGTGTTTCTAACTACACCTCGGTAGTAATTACTAATTAGCTTTTAATTATTATGCAGTTAACTAGTCGCATTAATTTGCTTACCTTAAAATACAAAATTCGCTTCTAATAGTGACCTTTGCGAGAACGGCTTTATCCAAAGACCAAGTGCAATTTAATTTGATTAATAAAACAAATAGTTCATATGCGACTAATTAAGCAATGGCACTGCCAGGATGATCACAGCAGAGTTACCGCGTGCGGGACTAGTGCCACCTACATAGCGGTACCTGAAAATTTTAGGTACTTAATGTAAATTAATGTAATGTACTTAATGTACTTAATGTAATGTTTTTTTATTAAAGGCTTTATTTTATTTAATGTAAAGGTTTTTTTAATGTACTTACTTGATTGGGTTAATTACTTGCTTAATTACCTTTGAATTATCAATTTTTCAGTAATGCTAACTGGAAAAATTTTGTATTTGATTTTTGGAATTTCCAGAGTGTCAACGTCGTTTCTGGCTACTGCTAAATCAACCACATAATTTTTTGATTGGTATCCCATAGCATTTTAAATTGTTGGCTTACTACTGTTTTGTATTCCAGGTTGAGTCGACAACAACAACATACTAGTACTCTTAGCGCTTTGGCCGTATAGAATCTAAAGGCCACTAGTGAACGTTTTCACACAGCCACTATTACAAGTCAGATCCGAAAATATAAACAGCGTGGATAAACACCACTTCTTTCATAGTTATTAATTTAGTTTACCGAGCCGCTGCTAATTCATTTAGCGTACTGTTTTGTTCAGCCATGTACGGCCAAATTTGAATTATGACAACGGTGAATTTGCTAATTAGAAATAAGGAAAGAGACCCCGACAATTATGGCAGCGCACACGCCATGTTAAGTATTTGCGATTCGGTGAATCGTGATCAATTAGAGTTTGCACGTACGTCCGCCGTTCAGTATCATGAAAATTAATATATACGATAAGTACTAGAAGTATGTAAAAAATTAAAAGTATGAACGCATAATTAATAATGCTGTTGTTGTAATAAGTGTGAGATGGATCGCATACATGCGCATGTAGCTAAAGCTGGAGCGTGCGATACTGCCTGATTGCTTTGATCAGTATGAAATGAGCAGTATTTGAGAAATGTTCGCTTGAAAAACCTACTCGAGAGTAGGTTATTGAAAACAGATATTCGCTGATAAAAGTGGGCGCAACGCCAGAGCGGCATTCATGCGTCAACGGTAAATGGGCCAGTTATGAGCGTTTTCCTTATCAGCGGTGAGTCAATCCCAATGTTCGTTTTTCGGTATTCCGGTAATCTCGGAGCGTATATCGTATTTTGAAGGGGACTAATAAGTGTTTAGGTTTCAAAGTATCTGGATATGATTTGTAGGTTATAGAACCTGCTCCACACGATGCAAAAATCAGAATCAACTTTCTTTGATCTGATGATTTACAGTGGTGCTGGGCCAAGTCCGGTCAACTGGTTTTCGCCCCACCCGTCGCCCCCGTGAAGTCTGACAGTTACTTTTCTAAACTATCTCAGACGTCCATTCATTCTGCTATCTTTCAAAGTAAAAAGTTTGGATTTATGACGTGGCCGGAATTTCTCACAAATTTTAAACAAAACACACCGGCTGCAGAAGAGTGTTTGACCCGTGCTCGGCTCTTCCCAAAAGTTTGTTAAAACAATTCTCTTAAACAGCAGAATGCACAGATTGTACGAATGTTTCACTTATTTTGAAGAACAACCTTTCGTCTTCTAGCGCAAAGCAAAAAAGACTTACTTCTAGCCGCTGTTTGTTCCCCGTGGGCGGTGGCACGAACAACACAGTCGAACTTTACCAGTGGTTGTTTTGACCTCCGTCATACGACAGGATGAGGTTCCACAAGGGTGATTTTGTTTCGTAACTATAGAGAACGAACCCGAATATATCGGTTTCAGTATGAATCCGTGTGGTGTGCAAATCACTTCCAAACATACTGCACTTCAAACCTTCCAGCCATGTTTACTCATCCTAGCTTACGATCATTTTCGTCACATGATTCGAAAATGTTTCATGCAATGCTAATGCAGTGCATACCCGATCTGATGCCCTTTCTGACATGCTTCGGTCACACTCTTTCTGTAAATTCTCAGGTTGTTTTCGAAACATTTCTCTTGCCCATCTACGGGCAGCTTTCCGTGTCGTGTTTGTTAACATAGAAGTCTATGGGAAACGAAATTCACTGGTTTGGCTTCCCGAAGTTGCGTTGTAAAATAAAACTGCTTTTAGTTTAGTAAGAGCACACACTTGTGTTCTATCGAAAGAAGCATACTGAGTGCCTGGGAACGTACTGAGGGAATTTCTGCAGTACTGTTTGTTAGACCAGCAAAAACAAACCTACCTGTACGGACTCAAACAGGATTCTGCAGAGCTGGGTAGCAGACAGCTGCTCACTCTAACATACATTAGATAGAGGATGAAAAGTTGTCCTAGCAAAGGGCTAAGAATAAGCCCGAAAGGTGCGCAACAGAGGATGAAACAGGTTTAACCATTTTGACCGGACTTGGCCCAGCACCTCTGTATAAAAAAATACTGTCCCGTTGATTCGACTCTATAACATAGCCGTGGATGGCTGGCCCATGCAGTGATTTTACTGATAAAAGCTTTTATGTAATTACAATCTTGAGAGTCAGTTTCACGCCAATATAATTTCTACCTTGCCCATGCTGACCGATATATTGGTCGTCGCGTCTCCATCGGTTTTGACACATGGGGCGATTTACCAAGACAGAGTTAAAATAAGTTGTGCATTGTTTTTGTGCACCTTTCTTAATAAAAGTTCTCCGTCTCGCTATTGATGGTTTCTATAAGCGTAACAATTCAGCATTTTTCCTCCGTAGGTCTACCCTTTTTCCGTCACTTGAATAACGCTTGTTGTATAACTTTCACAGTGCCCCTAGGCTGCACTAGCGTCAACAAGAGGGACACACACATATGTTTTTATGGTTACGCACTTCAGTAACGTCATAAATCACATATCAAGGTTGAACGATTAAGTTATTTACATTCACTGACGATGTATTGGAGCCCTTTAATGCTCTGTTACGCTGATCGGAAAATTACGTTTACAGACAACAGATCTGCATTACAGGTCATGAACGCTCCAGCCGACTTTCCCCTGGTTTTTGACCTTGCATCCAACTCTGATCAGCCAGGTCTTGGCGCTCCAACCGGCAGGGGCATCGGGCAGAACATGGACATCAATTCGCCCAGCGTGTTGTCCGGGAATGATATGGCAGTGTATATCAGCAACATGAACAGCTTATCGATATCCGGAATATCCGAAACCAATGCAACCGGTTTGTACGTGGCCGGTAATAATGGAGCTCTGCCATGCGACGGTAACAGCTCGGCCTCGGTCGATACACAAACAGGCGTCATTAATGGAACGTGCTGTCAGAATCTAAGGTTCTCGGTATCGCCCGGAACGTTGGACGGATTCACCGCGTACACTACTGGATATAAGGACGTCACGGTAAGCGGGCAGCTGTACGAGCTCGGTTTCCTTCTGAAACACCGTAAAGGTTGTGTTTCTGCTGCAGGTTTGCTATGCGGATCCCAATACCTGCACTGTCCTTTAAACCGTTCTCTTCCCAGCCATGTGCACTATTTTGCTATCATGCTTGCACCAGTGCAGTGAATGGGATGTCGATGGAACAAACGTCCATCGGTACTCGCCTAATAAATGGTTTCTATCTGTCAACGTGTTACTTTTTTGGCACAATTCATTATTCCGTATTTAATGTCAACGGTCACCGGTCGGTAACGGACTACGTATAGAGATTTCGTTGTCTTTGTTTTTTTTTCTTTATCATTTAACTACGGGAGAAAAACTGCAGAAGATATGTGTTTAGCACCCCGCGTCTCTTATCACTCTTCCGAACAACTAACGTACCGAATCTCCTCTCTCGCTTCGACCTGCGGGAAAATTAGGTTCGAGAGAAACAAACGCAGTGGCACATGGTTCTCGGAGCGATAGTTGTGCAAAATTGCTCTCAAAAGAAAACTTTAAAATCCAGACATTTGACAAGGTTGTT
>JAQGAU010002212.1:0-16216 GCA_034698045.1 Paramacrobiotus richtersi
TTTGTTAAAGCGTTAACTAACTATGGCAACTTTCCGTGCTATCTGGTGGTTACCCAAACGACCAATGGCCCAGGGCCATTGGCCCTTACAAAAACTGATCTTTACAAGAAAACTGAAGCCATTGCGAGAATGCAGGATTTCGCCACGAAGATTAAGAAGTAAAGAAATCTTTTTCGTAGTGAACTTTTTCCCCGAGATAACCGAGAAAAGGCAGAAAACGGTTGGTTGCTCATTTATGAGACACGGCCTGTGTGGAATCACTGGAATGGCGCTTGCGCCGGTATGGGCAACCACCACGGCCCAAGAGATAGTAGGAAGGCAAATTGTGAATACGGTACTGTAGGTACAAACTATGATGCTGCTTAAATTCGTCAAGACACAGCTGAATTTGATCACACCATTGAATTTAAAGCAACAGTTGCCAGTTAAAAAAGGGCTAAAACGAAAACTCGGCCGCATGGTAAATGACGAACACGAGTCTGTAATGACGCAGCATTCTCGATGGTCATCGGCCCGGCCGACCAAGTGGTGGGGTCTAGTGACAACTTGCACTGCGCTGGCAGAATGCTGACAACAAATTGTAGGCTGATACTTTCTCACGCTCGGTCGGGCGGACTGGATATTTGCTGATCATGATAAAACGACGAAAAAACATCAGTTATCTAGCTGGCATCATGGACTAAAGCCTGATATATAAGAAGCTGTAAAATGGCACTTTTCGAAGCTCTGCTGTTCTGTGACAAACGCAGTTATAGTCAGTTGAAGAATGATTGTCGGCTGCGTATACTCTGAACGCATATCATTAATTTTGTGAGCGATACCCGATTTATTACGCGAATCTTCTTTTTCCGGTAAAACAAGCTCCTCATAAGGGTCAGATTGATATCAGTGGCCGTTTGTGGGTAAGTTAACACGAAATACATCTCCGGTAAATAATGCTCGTACTAGCACATTTCGTGGCGTTCTTGTGGGTTTAGTGTTTTGTTTGTGATACGATAACCCTGTTTCGAATGGACCAAAATCAAATGTGATACTTTCGTGTAACTTTTCTGACTTGTAATTAATTGCAGGCTATTGCCATATTGGCCGCTTTGGTGTTTTTCATTCACGGCTTTCTGGCGCTCATGAACAGCCAAAGATCTTCGCCGGCAGTTCAGGCAGCTCCAGTCACAACCGCTCACTTTACCGGACGATAATTCGGCTTGATTTTGATGCATTGGGGTGATGGATGGTAATCACGGAAACAAAAACGAACGATTTACAACCATTTACACCTTCGCGCCTGGCCAGTGCGTATCGTAAAATTTTGTCTTAACTCTTAACAGTTAAAGAGCTGAGCACAACTGGGCCGAGTCACCTTTGCACCTGATATATGGCTCATCAAATCTGCAGTCATGACGTCGGCTTGTCCAATACGAACAGAAGTAATAAAGTATGAATGAAAATCTGATGTACCTAGTGGCAATATGTTCGGCTGGTCTTACGTTCTATAAGAAGCTTTGGGTGCCTCGCCCGCTTCTTAACTGCGGCCGGCCTGTTGCAAAACATCGTACTGGTGCACCGCGTAGCAATGATGACAGCCTACCATGTCACTTCTCATTTGGAAGCCTTTCAAGTCCCACTCGAGTGAGATGGGCTCAATAACGCGAATGTTTTGCGACAGTCGGGCTCCTGCCGAGGTACTGTGCCGTACTGTTGTCAGCACTCACGAGCGACTGTCAGCATGTCAGAGTCTTGTACTCATGTTCCGTCTATAATTCTGGCTCCTGGTAACCTAGAAAATGTTATATCCTATTAGCTGAATTTTTGTTTTAACTATGCATATGGTTTTTATTCGTATTCTTTTCAGTTTACAACAACAGAGAGTAGGCTCTCAGTATTATTAATGACTATACGAGGTGCTATAATTTGAAAGTAGTCGTGGAAACACGAATAGGTCGGCGTCGTGTTGGTTCATACAAGTACAGTAGATAAATGTTGTATAACAAGGCTTTCGTACGGCTAGTCATTCATAACTTCCAAAACTGACTTTTACTGCCTTTCTGCTAGTGGTATTACACACACAGAGAGTACTTACTAGTAACGGATTAATGGAAATTTGATGGTAGTCTCACAATTAGATCCCTAACTTTGCACGATTATTCCGACTGTTGTACGTAATCCTGGACAAATACAGAACCGAATTTTTAATCTGAAATACATATTCTCTTATTTCCATGGTCCAATTCAACCAAACATTTGCAAAATCTCCAAATGGAATCACGCTGTTGTTAGCCATTGTAATTTTCCTGCATGTGATACACAGCAGCGAAGCCTTGACACTTACTGGACAATTCGGCTCTGTTCTCTTTCTCTTTGTAGGTTCTAGCGCTGATATCCTTTGCAGTATTCGAAAGCCCAGGCTATCCAGCGGGACGAATCGGCATATTTATATTCTTTGAATTCGCAACGGGCGCCAGTTGGGTCATCAGTCTCATCCTGTTCGGTACTGCGACTCTTGGCGTGCTCCAACAATGTGCAGATGAGCACAAACTAAACCTAATTGTAAGCCACGACAGCAAAGAGCACGACTTCGTGTGCTTCTTGCTTGTCAACTATACATCAATATTCTGTAAATAACAGATTTTTTTAGAAATGGTACGAACAGTTTGAAACATCTGAAACAACTTCGGAAAGAACGACTTCATCGCCGCTTTTTTCCAAGCGCCGCGTTACGCTTATGCACACTAATAATGACGTATTTTTATTACGCTTGTTCCATTCAGGTTTTTGCTACCTAGACAGTGGGGAATCTTTACTTCCGGCTAGGAACGTGAATATGTAGTGTGAACCGCCAAAGCATACATACATATGCAGAACAGTTGCACTATGATGAATGTCAATGTCGCACAATGATCGACAGAATTACAGCCCGGTTTTTATTTTTGCAGCTGGCGTTCAATGGAGCCGTTTGGGGAATTTTGCTAATAGTTTCGGGTGCACTACTGCTGGACAGCTTCTTGAAGTTCAGTATACTGGTGGATGTTTGGATAGCATCAATAGTAAGCACCTTCTTAGAATTACTGCTTCACTTACAAATCGTTAGCTGACTATGGGTCGTCTTTTGAAACTGCGTGCCTGTTGCTCGTTGTAATGTATGGATTTGTGCGCAAGTTACCCTACGCATAGCTGAGCATCACTTCTATGTATGACATTGTACTGGTTAACTACGCTCATAACCTTGCCATGAGCAAGTTCTCGACTGTGAAATCAAGTTTTTATTTATTAATTTGGTATTTGTTTGGTAGGCAATCGCTTTTTTGGCGTCTCTGGTCTTCTTTATTCATGCCTTTTTGAGTTTCATGGATAGCCAGAAAACTTTGTCCCCGGCTGCAAACACGCCACCATAACAACGATATTGGATTGGACCAATTTTCTGCCTGTGCTTTCGCTGCACGCGACGCTTCTCCCGTATTTACTTGTTCTATGTATTTCTGTCTCCAGAATTCTTTTCTTGTAGTTAGTTTTGTACTGTTGTATGTGTTTGCCCTGTCCTTGCTGTAACTGCTGTCTGACGCCGGTAATAATCTTTTGTATTATTTTGACGTTGGATATATTACCGCCTGTCCTTTGTCCAGAAAATTCGTGTGTGTACCTCTGTTTGTAAAAATTTGTACCTCTGTGGTGGAAATATAAATCGATCAGAAACATGTTCTAGAAACTTACGCTATGGCATTGCTGGTTTTAAAAGGTCTGCTCGCGCTGTAATCACAGCAAAAAGGTCCTCGCCTGGCTACGTTCACCAAATCTATCTCACAAGTCACAAGCAGTAACTTGTCGTTGTCTTACAACATTTTGATGTATGATCCTGGCGTACGTCGTGCGGTTAGAAGTTTCGTATTTTTCACCCAGTTTCTGTATACAATTATTTCCTATGTTTCTGGGTCTGTAAACTCAGAAACTTGTTACTTCAGAGACCCGCAAATTGCAGTCGCTCATGTGTAAATTTGTGGAGATTTGGGGCTCCTCACAAGAACAGGTACCCGCTCTTAGGTTACAAAGGATATCATGATCAGATATCCAGTGTGAAAGTTTCTCATGACTAAGTGTTTTATCTGCAGAGTGAAGCGATATGCAAGTAAAAACCTTGCGTTATCGAGCAGCCTCCCAGTATGACCACTAGCATAGGATCATAGATTAATGTACAGTTAGAAGCCTTCTTTTGACGGTTATTATAACATTATAACGCTGAACCATAAACACGCTTCGCGGGGCTCCAGGGCGTGACGTCTACAAATGCAGCAGTCTAACAATCACCTGTCATCATTTTTTTCAAGCTTCGTTTGTTTTTGCATTCGCCTAGCGCATCCACTACTCGGTCCAGGCTCTCCAGCATACGTTCTGTATCGTCAAGTTAAAACATAATTTTTTATCGGCAGACCTGTTACCTTAAAGTTAACGTTAACGAGGTCGGTCGCGTCATAATGTTGAGCTTTCCATGTATGTGTCATTAGTTTTAGTTCTTTTGACAGAAACTGTCGATAATGACGTTCGCTAACGTTGTGACTGAGTAACGGTGAACACAATGTCGAAGCCAGTACAACTGGTCTCCAGCACAGGCACCTCAAATATCGGAAAACTAATTGCTGAATATGAGGTTAATGCCATTTCTCGAAAACATGGCCTTTACTGTGTTTATGGCAGACAAATTAAACTGTATTCAATTGCGCAGGCTGCGTATAAGGAATGGGCGGAGACTGCAGAAAAGGATTTGGAAATCCAGTCGTTAATCGCGGCTTATTATCAAGCTTGGGTTAGTTGTGCACGAAATCATTCAAACGAGCCGTTTCCGTGTATCTCCTGTTGATGTCCGGATGACAGGAAACATCAGGTGATTCCGCAAGTGATAAACATCAAACCAGCCATGCCGTAGAAGCAGAGCGCCAGCATTACCAAGATCAGTTAGGTGAGTGAGGTCGTACCTTCTCTGAATGGGGATGTAGTGCAGTGTTGTTTATTGCGTAAAAACTCGAGATTTTCATGAGTAATGAATATAACAGCAGCTCTGTCATTATGCAGAAAAGCTCATACAGATCAAAGTGGTCAAGCAAACAGCGAAAGAGGAAGCACACAAGCTACTCCAAGTCACCCAAACCCAGACGGACGATGTGGAAAAAGCGGCACTAAAAGCATGGGAAAGATTTGGACTGCTGCAGGTCGACACAGCCAAGAAGGCACTTAGCAGAAACAACGAACCATACGATGAACTAGTAAGTGATACGTTATAAAAGCGTCCAACAGTATTGCAGTTTACGAAGCTACTAATGTAGGTCTTGCGGGATATACTATCGAAAGTTAAATCTAAGCTGGAAATATGGAGACAAGAGAAGTTTGCCAGTGTGCGAGCAAGATACAGGAAGGAGCGGCTCGAAGTCCAGCTAGAGAAACAGGTTCTTGGGTCCCTTAATACAACATTAGTTTCAAGTCATCATTGAGTTTGTTGTGCAGATGCTGATCGCCGGGAACCTGGATCGAACATTGCCATTCGAGGAATATCGTACAAATTTGCGAAACTATCAGAATAAACTGCAAGACAAAGAACGGCATACGAATACCTTGTTTGATAAGCAAAAGGTCACTGTTAACGAGCTAGCACACATGCGGGAAAAGCTAGAGTACCTTCACAATCTGGGCCTTCAGCTGCAAGATAAGGTGCACGAAGCGGAGCAAATGACTGTGCAAAAGAAGGAAGAACTCCACCAAGCCAACCTACGTCGAGTGGCAATCAAGAAGCAGAATATGTCGCTGAAGAAACGAGCTGGGCTTCTGACTAAACCGGCGCTTCTAGATGATATGGCTGTCAAGATTAAGAAACGGAATGCTTTGTTGAAACAAGTCACGAAGGCAAAAGAGCAGTATCAGAAGTATGCTCCAAATGTCACGGAAAACGATCTGTGGCTGATTAAACGAAATGCGTTTCCTCTGCTGCCGGAAACATTTGACGGTCCGAGGACGATTGAGCATATAACAGAGTACGCTGACAAAAAAGATAGGCTGGACGTCGATATGGTCACCGAGCTTAAACTTGGCGCATATCCTTGCGCAAATCGCCGACATTGGATCCAGAAATAGTTCGACTCCATTAAATTTTCGATTAGTCCGCGGACTGGGTTCCGGTGCGTGTTGCAGCAAGACTATTCAAAAAACGCAAGCTCTGTTGCTACGTATAATGCTTCTGTAATGAAAGTACTGTCATGTTCTGCTAAAGCACCTGGGCTTCTGTGCAGCAAATTTATTTGATTGATTTGTCTTAGAAGTTGTATTCATGACTAAATCGTATTCCATGAGTTCTGTTGCCGACTAGATGGGTTTTCGTGATCGGTTGCCAGCGTTGCCAGCCTGTCGTGGCAAACTGCTGTACATCCTTGGAGTAGGCATCTTTTTACCAATCGCCACGGTACAGTAAAACAAACCACTCCGACTGGTGCATTCGAGTGGTATATTCATGCCATCTGGTTTCCTAGATCACAGTACTGGTTTCGTTAGCGACATACGAAGCAGCTTTGGGTGATCTGTTCCCCGGTGAAGACAAAACCAAGATAACTGCGAAGCTACCGATATCCATGGTTTGCCATGAAGTGGCCACTGCAACATCCTTCTCTGTTTCCATGTTGTTCATCATACTCAGCGCTCTGCCGGATCGGATACCGTATATCAACAATGACAAGATGAAAATTGCAGTAAGATTTTACATTAATTCATTTGGCAAGTCAACATAACAATAACATATCACTCATATTATGCAGATGTTGCCATGTGGACTCCTGTGGACGGTTCTGCTTGTAGCGTCTTCCGCTGCAATGGCAGCGGAACCATTCGTAAAGCTGCATCTGCGAAATTTAAATGACCCCAAAATGATTGACCCGACCACAGCTTGGGGCGAAAACGAGCTGTTAATAACGGTGGTAAGTTGTTCTTTCTGTAGCGGACTGAATTATTACGCCACTGCCCTGATGCCTAGTTTACAATTCCAGGTTTCTGGGTTTGTCGCAGCATTTTTCTTCGCGATACACAGTGGTATTTTGAGGTTTGAACTGAAAGCTATACTGGATAAGGCACCATCCGCATCTAAACCGGCTTCTGATCCAAATAACCCAGAGAAACCCGCCAACGGCGGCGGACTAATGTCGTTTTTTAAGCGTAATTCATCAAAAACTTCGGGTCCTAAATAAAGGTCACAGGCAAAATTTCCGGATCGCGTTCACCTTTAGTATACATAACTAATATATTGACAGCGCTTTCTGTAATTAAATGAAAAACAAAAGATCTGGTATCATATCTGATGTGATGTAATAGTCAAGTTCTTCCCGTATACTCGAAAATCGATGTGCCGTGGTGGTAAAAAACTGCGGCGTATCTTCTGAACCGCGTTCTGTAGGCACCGATTTTTTACTGTTTTCCACTGACTGTCGTCCATCGCCAAAGCCAGTTTCGTCAGCAACTTCAACACCGGCCGGTGGCATTACTGGTTTCTCTTCGGCGGATGGCGGTGAACTCGTAATCTCCTCTTTTTTATCTGGTACTCGATCCGCCGCATCGATAAGTACTGTCATCTTTCCTTGCTGTAAAAGATATTCCGCAAGAAAATCTACCGGATCCGCTGGCAAAATCCTCGCACATTTGATCAGGCCGTCGTGAATGGTTGGCAGAACGTATCGCAGCAAATAAACGTGGGCCGGCATCGCTGATAACTCCCTTCGGGCATGGTCCTCCAATTGCAGCGTTTCCAGCATTTCTTGCCACTGCTTTTCTTGTGCTAACCGTTGCGGTCTTCCACTCTCTTCCTCCGCTTTTTTCTGTATCTGCTCAGCCTCAACCCTTTGTTTTCGTTCGGTGGCCTTTTTCTCAGCTGCGGCTTTCGTTTCAGCTTCTGACGGTCCGTAGTTATGTGGTCTGCCAATTTTTCTCAATATTGCTGAGAAAATGTTGTCTAGTTTTGCCGTCTCTTGAGCGGTCACGGTCAGCCACTGCGCATGGTTCCCAGTGTCGTCGAAAAAATTCCGAACATCCTCTTCTTCAGTAGTGCGGTGTTGGTATTCCGAATACCGACGCTTAAAGATGTCTTCAAGAGACTCTGGGCTACCAGCTTGTTCCTGTTCTGCCATTTTGTGCTAAAGGAAAACATCTACAATAAAGATGAAGGCTGCTTAAGTTTGCATTAGTACCAAAACACATGTGCTGTGCAAGGGAACTGCCTACCGTTTTCGCAATATCCATTGGAATATCCAAATAAAATATGTGATCTGTGTGCCAGAAAGAAAACCAGTCAAGAACAGTGTCATTTGTTATTTGGATCTTATACAAACCTGGCGCAGTTCGTTTGTCCATGTTGGGTCTTTCTCCCTCCTCTTCGTCTTTCTCTTCTTGTTCAGCGTTCGCATTGGCGCTGTCTTCTTCTTCCTGCTCGGTCTCCTGTTCCCCTGGCGCAAACAGATCTTTTGCTTCCTGGTCAGTTGTCGGATAGCCGTCCAGTACATAGCCCTGATTCTGGCATGGTCTGCTCAGCAATTTGTCCCTTACTATGCGAAGCAGAAGCTCCGAAGAAACCTGACCGGCATTTTCGTTCCTGCTGGCCGTAATTTCATCGAGCAGCTGTTCCGCATCAGCAATACTTTTCCTTCCATCTTCTGCACTTTCTTCCTGGCTATCCGCGTTTTCATCATTCTTCTCTACTACTGATGTTCGGTCTTTTAGCTTACTTTCCGCAATTTTAGCATTCAGTTCTAGCTCCCTTTCGGATACCAGTAACGTCGTCTCGATGTAATGCAGTTTGTAAAAATCGGCGATGCGTTTTGCTGTAGTTGTTTTGCCGGAAAATGGCGGCCCAAGAACGATGACTTTTATGGGTGTCAGGTTTCTCAGAGTGCGGTATTCTTTTATGACGCCTTTTATGGAGCTTTTAAAACCTTCTTCAGCTGTCCATTCAATTTTCATTCCTTCTTTAATGGTCGTTCCTTGAAACGGTAAATCCGTTGTCAGAACATCGACTTCTCTTTGCGTAACGCTACCAGAATATACTGCATCTTCTGCCGTACATTTTGTGACACCACCAGAACCCATCGCTTTACTTATGTCCAGTGTCAGCTGCTTGAGACTAGTATTTCCATCATCTACGGCCACGATGTATCGAGCCGTTGGCTTATTTTCTAACGCATTCTGTACGATTTGGGCCAAATCTTTAGCGTGTATCATCGGGACTACATTTTTTCCATCTCCTACCATTTTCAAATCAGACACATTCTCCCATGCATCTTTGAACATCCAGTGTAAATTACATTCTCCGCAGCCGTAGACGGTCCCTGCTCCGATGACCGTTGCAGTGATCCGACGCTTTGATTCTTTTGCCGCCTGGAGAAGACTTTTTTCAAAATCGTAGTATTTTTTGAATTCTGGATGTGGCTTACGCCTGCGAAACATATCCTCTGTCAAGGGTTTAGTATCTTCCTCATCTTCATCTTCTTGAGGTTTCTTCTTTTTCGCGTTTTTTGTTTTGGTCTTGGCCCAGGTCATCAAACTCAAGACCACAACAACTGTCTTCTTTTTCTTGCTTACTTTTGATCTGGACTGGATCAAAGTTAAAAGTTGTTCGGTTTGGCTGAATAACTCATTACTGCCGTCGTCATCCAGCAAGTGAAGCACGTACAGATCCGCAGCGTCTAGAGCGGTGTTCAGAGAATCCATGCTGTCTGCTTCATATAAGGTATCGACAACGGGTACTTTGGGCCGAACGGCAGGATAGTCGTACTTCTCGGCAACTGTTGGTCGTGGCCAGTAGGTTCCGATAATGCGATAACAATCCTTGGATTTTTCCGCATGGAGGAAGGATGTATCGAACCGCTTATGAGGTGGCTTGGATGCACCAGAATCAGGGAATACACTGGTTCCCAAATGCTGAGCCAGGATTTGCCCCAGATGTGTGTCAACACGATGAACCAGTATTGCCGGAGCAGGGATTTCGTCTGCCTCATCCTCAGCCATTCTTGTGTTTGATGCGCAGTTCTAGTTTTTAGTATAGATCACCATATTGCACGCAGTTCCTCATCACAGATTTCAGACTACGATAAAGTTAACTTAAAAATCGCGTACTTAGGATGTGCTGATTCAGGATTCGAAAAAACTGCGGTAAAGGAACTGGCACGGTTGTGTGTGTATAATTTGACGAAGTAGACGTAAGTTCACACGGTCACGCTCCACGTGTTTCGAGCAGATAGCATGTTGATGTTATTAAATAATTAAATTATTAAAAACATTAACTTTATTATACTCCCTAACAACTGCTTAATAGTCAACGTAAACGTGAGGAATACTCAGCTGCGGGGCGTTCTTGTGCCGTTGTTGTATGTGAATCAAAAACTTGGAAGCTGTCGCACTGCGGCACTTGCTGCGAACTCGTACAAGCAGCCGAGCTGTTGTATATATGTCAGAATGCCTCCAAAAGATGCTGGGAAGAAAGGTAAGCCCGGAAAAGGAAAAGATCCTGGTCAATCATCCGAGCCTACACCATCCCTAATTATCACAAACGAGGAACTTCCAACCAAGAACTGGTGGCCCACGATTCACCTCGTGGCCGAGAACAGTCCAGTTGAAACCTTACTGGTAGACTTGATGGCCGGAAGTGTTGATGGCAACAGCGTTATGATCATTCAGAAACACGAACTCATACGGGAGATGGAACTTCTTCTGCAAACCCATCAGAATTCCCTCCTACATAATGAAATTAGCCGCAGAGAAAAGGAGAAAACCGCAAAGAAGCAGGCGGAAGACGAGCTTCTGCGGAAAAGGGAAGCTGAAGAAAGAGAAAAGGAAGCCGAACGACAGCGACAGGAGCCACAAGAGAAAACAACTACTGGGAAAGCCAGTACCGCACTGTTGAAACAGTCCAAGATTGCTGTCCGGAACAGCACAGAAAAGGCTGGAATCAAGCCAGAGGCATCACCACCTCATACCGAAGTTCCCCCACAGCGACCTCGCACCTTATTGGACGATTTATTCGACGAGCTGAAACACTTCTGCAAAGATATTCCCCTTGATCAAGCAGTTAAAAACCCGTCAATGCATTGTCTGGCGCTTATGATAAAGTACAAGTTGATGTTGTTGAAACAGTGGGATTTGAATTTGTTCAAAACTGTGAATCCTGACCATATCAAAGCGGAAACTGCAATAAAAGTACCAGAGCCGACGTCCACAGACCACAAGAAAGGAAAAAACAAGGAAGCACCTCCCTCGAAGGCTCTTGCAGTCGATGCAAAAAGCAAGGCTCCTGCGACAGAAAAGGCATCAGTCCTGCCTAAAGACCCAAAAGCTAATACGTCCCTACCAAAGGGCAAGCCGGCTGGTATCAAAGGGAAAGGTCAAGCTGAAGAGGCACTGGACGTGCATGAGCCACCCGCACTGCACGAAGGGGAAAGGATTACGGAGCCTTTGTACATGGAAAGCGTAAAACTTCCGGATCCGAATCAGAAAGCACGAGCTAGAGCAAGAAGCACTTTACCTGCGGATATAGATCCAATACTAGCGAAGCTACAAAACGCTGACACAGAGAACGAGAAAAATGAAGACAGTCCAGAAATGGAGTCACAGTTGCATGATGCGCGCTCGCACGACGCAGAAGATAACATAGCAGCGGAAATGCACTTTTTACAACATCTATACCAGTGCAGCGCATTCGGCACGGAAGGTTTGCCAAATCTGGATCATTCTATAAGCTTAACTTTCGCGTAAGTACGGTAAACTACTAATCAAACGCTGGTACGGAAAGTATCAAAATGGTCTTTTTAGATTGCGCAAATTGCAGAAATTACGGCATTCCGTCCTTCCCTGCTTCAAAGTATCAAATGGTTCGCTACATCATTCTCTTCGGAGTTCAGGATTCATCGTTTCTGCGTGAAGCCGAGCGGCAAAAATTACCCATAGCCAGTGTGATAAACGTCCAGTTTCTGCGGAATCGGCATCTTGCTCCTTTGAAAACCAGTGATCTTCCTTGGATTAATCAGCACGGAGAATGCCACAAGCAGCTGGAAGTATTCTGGCAAGAGACTCGATCGTTTGTCCAAGAAAGACTAGCTAAGCCAGAAGGAGGACTTGCTCGATTGGTTCTGGTTGTAAA
The DNA here is from genome assembly GCA_034698045.1 of Paramacrobiotus richtersi. Lineage (NCBI taxonomy): Eukaryota > Metazoa > Tardigrada > Eutardigrada > Parachela > Macrobiotidae > Paramacrobiotus > Paramacrobiotus richtersi. Next base: position 12,146 of record JAQGAU010002212.1, read on the forward strand.
ATACAACATCATTCCGAGCTCGACTTTACAAGAAATTGGAGCTATTGCAACGTCTGCAGGAGCCTTGTTGACCGAACTCTTGTACTGCTTGGTCCGTGCAAAACTACTCTTTCAAATATACAACAAAAGTTTAGATCTTCAACACATTCCGAAATGCAAAACGGAAGAACATTACGACTTTGAACATTTTGATGATGGCATTTCCGGCTTCTTAAATAAAATCCAAGTGAAATCTCTGGAGCGGAAAACAACGAAACCCGATCAGGATACGGATATGGTAATGGAGAGCATGGTGGAACGATTCATAAAAAGCCTTCGACCGGTTCTGCATGAAAATGGTATAATACATCAGAAACCACCTGGAGTTGAAGATTATAACCTCTCAGGTTTCCCGGATACACGGACGTCTAGCGTTTCTGAACTGTACGAGTGCTATTTGTGTCCTCTAGTTTTGGCTTAAGACACGTTTTCCTGCAGATTTACGAAAGTCGGGGATACCATCATGAACTTTCCTGGACCGCCAGAAACAGAACATCTACGGCCGGTTCTCACGAAGGCGCTAAATAAGCTTCTGAAGCAGCGATTATTTACTTTACAGTATAACAAACGCTGGATAGAAAAGTTGCTGAAGAATCTTCAGCGTAACTATCGGCACAATGGGAGAAGCACGCAAAGCGAACCGCTTGTGAACTCTCTAGCGGACAGCATGAAGAATTGGAATGTGGGGGCAGCAAAACAGAACAAAGCACCAAGTCTACAGGTACAGGATATTTTCCAATAAATTAGAAAGTTTACCGAGTCTTGTCCTTATGTATTCTTACTTTTAAGAACGAAGCATGGACGTTCATCGCCCCCAACTATGAGAAGGAAGGCGACGAGGAAAGCGCAGAATCAGAACATACCAATTCAGCTGAGCGGTTGAGGAAACTCGTCCAGCTGGGAGATTGCTATGCCGTGATATCGTATACGCAAAAGCAGCTCTTTACCGAACTAGCAAATGCGAATGAGCAGTATTTTCACCACTGCGTCCGGAAAGATCCTCTGACTGCAAAGTCGTTCGTGATATTTTATGCTGTGAGCAATGGAGCGTTTCCTACCCACATCAGAACATCACAGACCAGATTGCACTGCCGAGCAGACTTCCCGACCTTCTGCTGCAACATAATGGATGAGATTCAAGCGGATACGGAAAAGCACTTGGATCAGACATTCCGCTGCCCCAGACAGTCTGCTATTAACCAGCGTTTTCCTTACGGCTGCCAGAGTTATCCGGCTTTTGGGCCGAATTGTGCGGAAAATTTAGGAACGGAAACGTGTGATCACTTGGCGAATTTTGAGCGTAGGCACTGCTTAAAGAAGCTGTTCAGGCTGAATAAAGGAACATCTGCGAAATTGCATGGATGGAAACTGGAACCAAGTACCGAAGAGACGGCTCAATTAGTGATATCATCTGCTGCTGAATCACGCTCCCCGACTCCTGAGCCAGTCAAAACAACCCCTGAGCCTAAAGGAAAAGATGCGAAATCCAAGAAAGCCCCCGCCGCATCTCAAAAGCATCCTGAACCTGAAAAGGTCACCCCATGCCCCCTCCGAGAAACATCAGTGGAAGAGGAACCATTTATTTGGAATCGAGAGCTAGCGCCACCGCTACCGTTATGTATTTCTGTAAAGCACCAAAAAATTCCCGCGTACCATCTATCAAACTCTCTAACCAAGATCAAAAGAGAAGAGCGACGAATATACTGTTGTGATGCGGTGGTTCTCGTCGACCGGCATGAGTTTCATGATGGAAAGAGCGCAGTTTATCTTTCAGCAAACGTTGCAAACGCTTTGTATGCATTTGTCTGCGTTACTGAAAAAGAAAGGTCACTGCATCTGGAATACGAAAATGAGACCAGACTCTTGTTGGAAATGGTGAAGGGAAAAGTGCATATTGCTGTCTTTGATCCACTGGGTACAGAGACTGTAATCGAGAACAACGATGATTGGTTTTGTGAGATGCGTCCCAACTCCCGGCAGACGGATAGTTTGATATCCGTGACTGTATTTAACGATGGAGTGACTGGAACCGTAAGTCACGGTAAAGACTCTCTGCTGGTATCAGCTAGTGGAAGCGTAGTCCACGTTCCAGACTACGACGGCGAGGAAAGCAATCCCGTAAAGCCGCCGGAGAAAAAGAATGCTAAAGTTTTCCAGACCACTTCTGACAATGCAAAAGTTCTGATTCACGAAGACGGCACGGTTCACGTGCAAGAAAAGTCCGGATTGTCAGAAGATATGTGCACTGAAACTCGCTCTGGACTCAGAGTGAGCAGTTATCGTACTGCAGTAGAAGGAAAGGCCGAAAGGCTACGTCACGTATTTGAATATCCAAAATGCCCACGTGTTTCTTATGAAAACTTCCGGCACAAAATATGTTCCTTTTGTCATGGGATTCTTTTATCTACAACGGACGATGGACTCTACGTTATCTTAATGGGAGTCACTGTGGTGATCGTAGAACCAGATGGCGGAGTCTTTCTGACAAACTTGCCAGACTTCTGTCGAGCTTTTGACATACAAGGTAATTTGTTCATAAAACTTTTCGAGTTCGATTTTGCGGATGATATGATTACTAGTACAACGGTAGTGCTGTGCTGTGATTTGTGGATGACTCACTAGTATTTTAGGTGTACCTGGATTAACTGGATACGCATCAGCAGACCATGTGGCGTTTACCCAAGAAGCCAGAAGTGTTTGCAGCAAACATCCTGACTGGCGAAACAAGTGCCTCTGGGTGAAGTTATGGTGCACTGGTGACATCGTTGCAGAAGCGACAGACTTAACCATGAGAAAACACTTCGTATACGAGACCGGAGAAGTTCAGTATGTGCCGTCCGTTGAGCCGATCGAAGGTAGCGGCCTTCCTGTGCCACGGATATTTGTTGTCGATCAAACGAATCATTCCGGAAGCGAATATCTTTTCGGAGATGATGCCGTAGCCCTGAAGTATAAAGTTTTGTACTATTATTCCGCAAACAGGGTTAGGATTCCCGAAGACGTTCAGGGAGAAAATGAACGAATATTCGAATGCGATGTTCTGGACGGGGCACAAGGGGAATGGGGATACGAGGTACCGAATATCTTGCCAACTGAATGGCAGTCAGACGTAAGCGCTGCTATTGGTGTGGACAAGGGATGTTATCTGGGCAAGAAGTTTCGACAGCATGTTGGCGACGAGAAGGTGCAACGGGATAAATGGAAGAACGTCCTGTTTGTCGCAGACTGAAGTTCATCGGAATAAAACCCCGGCGCACACAGCATCATTAAAGATATTACCATACATATCGGCGATCCGGCGCCAAGTGGACGGTATCAGTACCTGGACCTGAGATCATCTATCACTGTTAGCGCGTTAAAAAAAGCTGCTTTTGAACTGAGCCGAAAGGATACCGATTAGTACCGTGCACCAGTATCTGACGCTGGAAAACACGATCCGTGTTGGTCTGGTTTCCGCGCACCGCCATTTCTTCTATTACAGTTTAGATCTTCATTCTGTGCCCAGTGTCATGCTCTTTTCGTAGTAGATGTACAAATAGACCATGAATTTTGATATAATTGCTGTACCTTTTTATGTGCGTTTTTAGAAGTACTTTAGCCAGTATGTTTGTGGAGCCAGATTTCTAATGCAAGATTCAAAATCTTAAACAACATAAAAACAACCTTGCATCACAGAAAGCTCGAAAAAACATAACCCAACTGAAAACTGTTGTATACACTATACAACGCAAAGTGATGTGACAAATCCCGTAGCTTGTACCTCTGCTTTATACATAATTCGCCGGCGGGTAGCTGTTGATCCAATAAAGATCAACAGTTCCCCGATTCCCAGCGCGATTTTTACTTCGGGTTTGATATGGGTGATGGCCGCAGGGAGACTGCACGTGACGTAGTTGAAACGGAGCGGACTGGCTGCGCCTGAGCAGATGACTTGGCGCGGTTGCGGGACAGGGCGGATTGGCTCTGCTGCTCGTGTAGAGCCAATAACTGCTGTCGGAGCATTTCGATCTTGGCGTCTTTTTTGCTGAGCAT
>JAQGAU010002213.1:0-16216 GCA_034698045.1 Paramacrobiotus richtersi
TTTATACATTGCTGCCTGGACACCACTTCCAATTAGTGCGACTAATTCAACGGGAAAAACCGGATTACTGTTGACGGTCATTTTCACCTGCAAACGGAGTTGTTCCCACAAAAACGTAATATGTATAACGCTGAACAAGGTTTGCCGGACCATCTGCGCAAAACCAAAAAGCTGCAGTTCCGTATAACTTATGTTTCTACATGTATGAAGCCGACCTTGAACTAGAAACTGAGTCAGAATAGGTGTGCTCAACGAGAATTGCTCATTTTACATACTTCTACGGCTGCTCGTCAACAAAGCTGCCGGTACAGTCTATCGGTAAACTTCTAGAAAGGTAATGACTTTTAGTATACCATTGGTAATCCTTCACTCATGTTGTGCGTTTTGCGAACTTTGCCTCATTAGTTTAAATATGTAGCATGTAGACAGGATATTAGATTTTACCGATACACTACTGTGTTTGATAACGTGATGACGCATCGACACATTGGGATTTAACTGAATATGTATAAAATACACGTTCTGATCGCATGATGAAGCCGGTTTTCCGTTGAGCCGGTCTATGTATATACATCCGGTTTCGATAACCGAGCGATTGTGTAATCCATAATCCATTCATATGACGTATGATTTTATTTTAGCTGCAGAGATAACAAACTTACTGTATTCGTGATTCAACAACAACCAAGCATGCGATCATCGCATATATGTATTGCAGCAAAGCTGTCAATACCTATGTTTCTAAAGCAGTACAGAAAGGTTCTTTGAAGAATAAAACTACCACTCTAGTACTGTCATAATAATATGCGGTACCATTCTCCTAGGCGAAGTTTACGCTACACTAAAATCCAAGCTTGCTAGCTGTTTTGGTTATTCCCGCTTTTGTCTTCGGTTTGTTGGCTACGTATTCGTATCTGTCGTTGAAGACCTCGTACAAAAATGGCCAGAAACATTGTTCCCTTTCGCATTGTCGGCTGTATAGCCAGTCCGTTAGGCAATAACTGCCAGACCAGTGTTTACAAAGCGCAACACGGACGAACTGGAGAAGTCATTGCTGTGAAAATGATCATGCTTGCCGGGGAAGGAGCAAAAGCAGAAATAGAGAGTTTAACCAGGAAACTGACACCCATACTGGATCTTCATCATGCCAATGTCGTCCGGCACGACCATCTTCAGGCAATGCTAGACCACCGCCAGCTTGCCGAATGTGGATTGCTGAAGCAGCTAGAATGTCCACAGTACCAAATCTTCATGGAGTACTGTTCAGGTACGTCACAGGAACAGTACTGCACTAAATCAGAAGGGCAAAATGAATGCACACGATATCCCAAGCGTTTTAAGAAGGCAACTAGTTTTCCTAACAATGAATTCTCTATAAGACAGTTTATCTGTATGCATTTATAATTTTGCCAGAGGTGCCGTACTATATATAGTATTTTGGTTGAGTTGATTAAATTTCATTTATTTATCATTTCAATTTCTTTTCCGCAATCTACCAAAGGGTTCGCTCACTTACGCGTAAAGTGAACTAAACAGCTGTCTATCTAAACTCTGGTACCGCTGCCGCAGGTGGAACACTACACGATTATGTGAAGAAGTCTCCAGTATCTGCCCTCCTCCTACAACACTGGACACGGCAACTGGTGGAGGGCCTGTCATATCTCTACGACCAAAATTGCGTCCACAGGGACATCAAAGGCCAGAACATCTTCCTCTCCAGTGACGACATCAACACCTGCAATCTAAAGATTGGGGATCTCGGCGATCTCAAACGTCTGCTCCAAAACTTCACCCATCCCAGAGAAGTATCCCACGACAAGGGAACCTACGCTTTCATGTCCCCCGAAATGATCAATGGGGAAGAAAACCCGGCAACACGCGTCGGACGGCGGACCGACGTGTGGAGTTTAGGGTGTGTCATCATCCAGATGATCACGGGTCAGTTGCCGCGGTTTGTCAAAACCACGGAGAAAGGACAGATACTGATTAAAGAAGAGATGGCCGTCATGTATTTTGTGGGGAAGGGCGGGTCGCCGATTATTCCTGAGGGCCTCCCGAAGATGGTGGAGGATTTCATTGGGGTTTGTTTAGTTCGGAATGCCGATCAACGAAAGTATGCGAAAGAACTAAAAACCCACCCATTCCTGAATGCCGCAGACGCTAGCCAGTGGACATTGCCGGAACGGCCGCCCAAGCACTAAACGCCCGCACAACTGAATGTTTCCGCTCAATTTTGTACGTTTTATTGACAGATTTTGTTTCTTCAGCTGCAATTGTGTGTGTTTTACAGCAGTTCGCGATTACCGCAAGGTTGCTCATTTTCATTTTGGTGCTATAACATCCGCTCACAAAGAGATACGTACTGTATGTAAGATATCTGTAGTCATTTTATCTCTCGAATTAAGAAAGTACTCATCAGAAGACATCCGATCACAAGAAACAATTATCCCAGTTTACACGTGAGGGTACAGTATCTGTAGTTTCGATTCAATGATTCTTGAACTGTAATGTAGCCACAAAGAACTTTCTATAACGACTGAGTAGACGAAGTGACTGCAAAATGTCAGTTCTTAGTTCCTGGTACTGTGAAGTACTACTTCACAAGTGCGCAGTGAATAGGGTAAATTCACAGGCGGCACAATCCGGAAACGCACGCTCTCGGCATTTCACGTCGGCGGCCTTCTGTCGATGCTGTATCTGTACTTTGCCTTTCTAAACCGGTCGCCGGCAGCCGATCAATAAAGCGGATAGGCACACAGAGACGGTCAGGTTTATGTCAAGTTGCCAACAGCCGATTCAGCGATAGATTAATAACTACAATAATTATGAGTCAGAATGATTCATTCTGACATCATCCAAAGAGCAACGCTCGAAATAGATAACTTTTTCTCATGCCATAAGTTCACAGCTGATATATATTCTGTAACTGGGCGTGCTGCCAAGGTTTTTAAATGCTGTACTTCCAGGCCTCGTACAGACTGCACGTAGATACGGCACCTTGTGCAAACGACTGTACATAGATACAGCATCTTGTGCAAATACACTTGGTCTGCAGTATGCGCTGCCCTGGCGGTGCAAGTATATAAAGTCACGCGGAAGAAAAATGAATCAACTTTTCGTCGTATTGGCAAAGTGGGCTAACAGTTTTACTTGAAAGATTTTGTTACCAGCGTTTATGCAGGCACGTAGCATTGTCCTTGACCTTTACGTTTATAAGCTGCACGTGCACGTATATTACGGAAAATTGTTCGTAAAATGGAAGCAAAAATTCCGTTAGTAAATTTGATCTTGATTGCAAATGGAGCAAATGGGCAGGTTTACAAAGCAGAGCGAACAGATACAAGTGAGACTATTGCCATAAAGGCTTTAAGTTTGGATTATCCTGGAAAATCCCAGGATACGCAGATCGATCTCATCAAAAAGGAACTGGATATTGTTTTGCGCTTGCACCATCCGAACATTGTCCGCTCTTTTGACCATCAACTGATCCAACCTGAGAATCCATCACTACATGTGCAGTCGCCAGTATATCAAATTCTTATGGAATTCTGCTCCGGTACATGCAGTACAATTTATGTATTTACTAGTGCTAAGTTTGTACTAGTGCAGCTAACTTTATTGTTATGCCTTGCTGGAGTTTGTTTAATATACTTCTATAGATATACTGTTATGAGAATGACCTTATCTTGGCATTGCTTCAGTTGGACATAAGCGACAAACAACAGAATAATTATTAGTCAAGTATTTATTTACTAACGGGTATATTTTTATATATTTCTATTTTTTTCTGAATTCCTAAAATTAGGACTTAATCTATGTCCTGTCTAAAATATACATTTTTGCCTATCAAATCTGTCTGCAATATGAGTGCCCGGAAACCCCTCGGGGTCTACCATGCATGTCTGCTCTGCTTTACATGTTACTGCAAAACTATAACAAAAAGCAAAGAAAAGCACGGTTTAAGACTTTAATTAAGTCAGTCCGATTTTGTAACTGCATAAGTAAAATTTATGCGAAACTATCAAAATAATGTAATTATACACGTTTGGTCTGAGACATTGAGCGTCTTCGTGTACGAAAATTTCTTACCTTACTATTCCTCTACTGTCAGATGTCATAGTTCCAAGCTCTGTATTGTGAGCATGGTTTTAGTTGCAAAACAACGTACACTTCCGTGACTTTTATTCAACATCAAGAAACTAAGTACTTCTAGATCTACCTTTTTAACGAGCACAATTCAATTCAGTATATGAACTTATGAGTACCCTATAACGCGTGTACAGTTGAAATGGTATTCAAATAGTACTTCTTATCTTGCTTTTGAACAATAACAATCGCCATGACCTTTGAAATGGTTTGCAATGCGACACTGGTTTATTATTTTTTGCTCGTTATGTAGGAGGAACATTACAAGCTTTTGTGGAAAAATCTGCAGTAACTGGGCCGCTACTTCAGAGCTGGACCCGTCAGTTGGTTGACGGAATAGCTTATCTCCACCAAGAGCACTACGTCCATGGGGACATTAACGGAAGCAGCATTCTGCTCTCCTCGCCCGACCCTGAAACCTGCTTGCTGAAAATCGGCAGCATCGGTCACCTGAAAGCCGTTCAATCCGACAGATCCCAGTCCCGGACCAGCTGCGATTCGGGACCGTACCGCTTCATGGCGCCGGAGAAGATCACAGGCGAAACTGAAGGGGAGGAGTTCGCAGACCACACCCTGGGTTCCCGAACAGATATCTGGAGTTTGGGGTGTGTTGTGATTCAAATGGCTACGGGGAGTATGCCCAAATTTCATAAGAAAGGCTCCAGTGGATTAGTCGAGGTCACGGGTGACATGGGAGTAATGTACTTTATCGGAAATGGTGGTGTACCCACGATCCCAGATGCCTTACCGGAACCTGCGCGGGAGTTTATACAACCGTGTTTGAAACGTCATGCAAGAGATCGGCCGAGTGCGGAAGAGCTAAAAGGTCATGCGTTTCTGGCAGCGCAGAGTTAGATGTCACCCGGAAACGATCCTTGAGAGAACTAGATACTTCAATCATGTTCCGCAAATGGTATCATTAATAAAGCATTAAGACCTAGTCTGGCTGATTGCGCTTGAGAATTTTTTATTGTGAATAGTATCATGTTAGACATATTGATATAGCCAAGGCCGCTCGCTACTCATTGAGAACAATTGCATTGGTTATGGAATACGCTAAATAAAAATATCGCTCACAGCGGACTAAAATCGAAACTGGCAGGAACTACGTAACCTAGTACGACATGCATCAGGTGCGGTTTGGAGGAAGAGCAGAGGTCCCGAATAAATTATAAAACGAAACGTCGCATGCTGTTTAAATAGAGTTCACAAAAAAACTAACCAAACAAATTTCGTGTTTATTCGATGACTTTTACTTAATGCGAAAATGACTGCAACTATTGAGAATCACTGAATGGAAGACATTATCCTGGTTTTATAACGATCCTAAACTTGAGCTCGTTTTCCTGAAACATACGTAAAGCACTCAACAAAAGGTGGGCACGCACTGTTTTGCTTATTGCGTAGTCAAGCCTCGTAAAACTTTATGTTGAAAGAAAGCTGATCATCGTTGTCAAATCATTCACGGGCGACACCTTACGTGCTTTACGATGGCGCGAGATTGGGCCGTATCCGTTATTGCCGTATTAATAAACCGCAAGCCAATGTACAAGTTTAAAGACAAAGGAAAGTGTATGATTTTTACGACACCAAAAGCTTTGATTGCCTAGTAGTGCATTTACAGCGATTTTATCGACGTGCCTGATATACGGTAGTTATCGTGGAGGCGTCGAACTGAGCTGCACCCTGACCAAACGACGATTGCATAAGAATAGTCTGATAGTAAGCAGCTGTGTTAGCGCTACGTCACATATTCGCTGTGTTTTTGGCAGAACGGGTTTTGCTGTTTTTCGACTGCAGGCTACTTTAATAAGGTCGCAGATTTTTATTTTAATGATTTAGCATAGAGAAGAAAAATGTATGTATATCGTGTATTATTTTTAATTATTTTCTTAAAGCAGTTAACTGAGACCTGACAGTTTCTAGTAGAGAAGTAACATCACTGACAGCATAAATGATAATTAAAGGTGATCATGAATCGATTAGGAGATGGGTAGTTAACGCTGACTGGAGTCAGCGTTAACTGTAAGGTAACTTGTTTATTTGTCTCCCTGTTTCTTTCTCCCTGTTGTCGGGTCAGCTTCCGTGTAGAAGTACAGATAATGGCCCCACAGCAACCTTCATTGCCCGAGCGATCTCCGTATCTTTGTACAGAGATCGCTCATTTTTTATTTGCTGTGCTGTACAGCCTGTACTAACCAAAAAAAGTGAAGCTGGTTTTTTTAAATTTGTTCAGTTGTTAAGTTAGTTAGTACGGTGAAACAGTTTCTTCGTCATATTGGCAATTTGGCATCCTGTTCTGACCAAGCAGCAGTCACCAGGCATCTTGTTTATTGATTTAATGACATTATGACGCCATTAGACAACCGAAACGAGCACATGACGTAATGTCGCATAGAAGATAAGTTACATACTCGGTTTAAGTCCGTTTCGTCGCTGAACGTCTCGCCTAAAGCTGACCTTACTCAACCGCTTCACAGGCCACGTACCTATACTGTATATCATGAGTCAATGAATATCATATCTGACCGATTCGTCGCAAGAATGACAATCGATGATTCCCACTTATAATAACACAATGCTGTTTGGATTACGGACGAATGTCAATGGACAATAAAAACAGTATAATAGGCTTGATATGCAGATTAAGCTGAATGCACCTTACAGATTGTAATGCAATGCAACCGATACGAGGTCATGCATGGAGGGATACATACAGATTTCTGTATTTAAGTTGACATCACTAGACGACGATCCTTGGTCAGGCACATACGTCATCTGACATATTCACTTCCGGAAATGCCGCTGCTTGGAATGTAGATAAACCACATCACCACTATATAAATTTCTTAGTACCCTCCGCTACCAAACTCGATACGTTTCTTTCTTCTTTGTTTGTCCAAGGCCCGAGCCTACGTTAAGCTGTTAAAATGACGGACACAGTTTGTTATCCTAGCGATACCTTAGTGAACTTGGAGGTGACTGCTTTACTGCGCGAAAGTACTCAAATCAAAGTTTTCAAAGCTAAACGAACTGAATGTAAAGACTTCCTTGCTGTCAAGATACCTTTCTTGGATCGGGAAGAGGGGCATTGCCGACAGAATGTCGAGCTCATAGATAGAGCGATGAAGAAAATGTTACGTCTCGACCACAATAACATTGTTCGACATCTGCAGCATCAAGTTGGATTGCTTATTCCATCGGCAGGTTATCGATTCACCGGCTTAGAGAAAGAGCTGTGCCATTTTCCACAATATCAGATTATCATGGAGTATTGCGCTGGTAAGCTTATTTCGCAATTTTCCTCGTGGGTCCGCAACTTGATAGTCATGATGTCAGCTCATTGATCATGACCTTTGTAGGTGGGACATTGCATGAGCTTCTAAAGTCTTTCTCCATCCCTGCACCACTGCTGCAAAAGTGGACTCGTCACTTGGTGGACGGTCTGGCTTACCTTCACGAGCAGCGTTATGCCCATAAGGAACTACAAACCGACCACATTTTCCTCTCGTCATCAGAGATTGATACATGTGTCTTGAAGATCGGCGGTTTCGGACGTGTCAAGCAGTTACTGCCGAATACAACAAGCTCTAGATACTGCGGGGAAGTTTCCGATAGGTCAAGCTCCTGTGTGTTCATGTCTCCGGAAATGATCGTCGGGTCTGACGATGAAATAGAACCAGAAGGCGAAACAAAGAAACTTGGACGTCGAAGTGATATTTGGAGCTTTGGATGCGTGCTGATACACATGGCGATTGGAAAACTTCCCAAGTTCTACAAAGCCACTCCGAGTGGTGATAAAGCACTCACTGGCGAATTGGCGATTGTATATTTTGTCGGCAGCGGCGGTTCACCAGCGGTCCCGAGTGGAATGCCCGAGGTGCTTACGGATCTAGTCGTGCAGTGTTTTACTCGTAACCCGAATGAGAGACCAACAGCACAGGGTCTGAAGCAGCATCCCTTTCTGACCATGCCACATAACGAAATGAGAAAATCGAATTTGCAGAATCGGATTCACAAATGCGCCATACATTAGCTTATCCTGTACTGCTAAGTTTGCTAACCGGTCTGTTCCACCGGAACTTATATGACAGATTTTCTCACAGTACTGTGATGCATACGGCTTCGCATTCTCAAGAATTTCGCGGATACGGAATAGATCCTTTGATACGGTCGATTTCTTTGGTCTTTCTGGTTGGGTTGCTTTCGTTGCTTAAATGCTGCATACCCTAGCTAGGTCCCTAAATCGAGCTGATTTGTTTTATGTATATATGTGAATAGCGGCTTTGTGCACAGGCCTAATCCATTCAACAACAATATTATGTAATATACGCATGGACAAATTACTTGTCAGTATTTCTGCAGGTCTGCTGAACGCCGCCTAAACCTTCGACAAAGATTGTTACAATATGGATGTAGCATATGATGTTTTATCAAGAGATAACTGACTAAAAACCTGCAGTACCTCTACAATTGACATTGGTCGTAAAATTTGCTTTAGCACGTACATCCCGTACGCCCTATTGTAAGACAACTTGCACGGTCTGTAAGAACAAATCACACGTGAATATGACTTTGGTAATGAAAAAGCTCATACATTAGTGAAAGTTGGCTAGAATTACAAAAACGTACTACTTGCACGGCCGGCAAAAATCTCTCCTTACTGCCTCCCGGGGTTAGCTTACGAACGTTTAGGACACCGAAGAGCTTCCTGGGTTGCCGAGTAGTGGATTTACAGCAAGTTTTTTTTAATTTTATACTTATTTGACACCAGCTGTTCTTTGTCGAGAAGGGCCGCATAAGCTTGAAGAGGGTGAATATTTTCATAGTACGAATACAGATGCCCAAGTGTGTGCGCCAGTCAGCGCTAACGCTTCAGGGAAAATGTTTTTATCTGCCCGAGGTCACACAGAATACAGATATGTTATTTGTTCGTCCGATATCTCCGTTCTCCGAAATATTTGCTAAGTTGGGGAACTCTAAATGAATCAAATCAATTAGAAAACAAAAGGTCTGACCAATTTCTTTGTTTGCGTCTTGTTTCGATTAAGAAGCAGGCAGTACTGCACATCTCGCTATTTATATTATTGGCGTCACTAGACAACTAACATGAACCACATGACGCAAATGGATCGTAAAAGATAAAAAATTACTTACGTACTTACTGGAATTTGTAGTCCGTTTCGTCGCCAAACGCCTAAAGCCGACTTCACTCTACTGCTCTAGTTACTGTGGAGGTAGTGACTCGAATCGGCCGCTATGCTGGAGTGCAGACCACACTCACCACAGAGCTGGGAAGTGATGAGTTAACGAACATCATATCTGACCACTGATTCGTCACCCGAATGATAAATGTAAATGATGATCCAACTTACACAATGCAGTATTCATGCAGTCCGGAAAGCGGACGAATGGTAAAAGACAACAAAACTATTATTCATGGGTTTGTAAGTGCAGATTAAACTAATCAGTGAGTAAGCGCGCATTAATAGACTGTAATGCAGTAACCGATACAAGGTCTTGCACAGGGAACGTGCTCTGTCCTATTGACATAATTAGAGTACGGCAAGTCGTGATCAGGCACATAATCTGACATACTCACATCCGCGTCCGGAAATACCAGTCCTTGGAGTGTATATATACCACGTCAGAACTATCAGTCATGTACTTAACTTTGCAGACACGATTCGCAAAAGTTCGATAGGTTTGTTTTCTCTTTTTTCCAAGCCCCAGTACCGAACCTAGATTTACATTTAGCTGCTGAGATGACAGATACTGTTTGTTACCCTAGCGTGGAGGTGGCTTCTTTACTGAGCGAGAGTACTCTGATCAAAGTTTTCCAAGCCAAATGGACTGATTGTAAAGAGTTCTCAACTGTTAAGATACCTTTTTTGGATCGGGACGAAGGACATTGTCAACAGAATGTGGAGCTCATTGCTAGAGCTATGAAGAAATGTTGTGTTTCGACCACTGTAACATTGTTCGACATTTGCAAGATCAAGTCGGATTACTCCTTCCTTCGGCAAGTTATCGATTCACAGGTTTAGAGAAAGAGCTGCGTCAGTTTCGGCAATATCAGATTATCATGGAGTATTGCGCTGGTAAGCTTTGATTTCGCGGTTTTTTCAGAAGATCCGCAAATTGCTAGTCATGATGTCAGCTAACGATCATGACGTTTGTAGGTGGGACATTGCACGACCATCTAAAATCCTTCTCCATTACTGCACCCCTGCTACAAAAGTGGACGCGTCACGTAGTGGACGGTCTGGCTTACCTGCACGAACAGCGTTATGCTCATAAGTCATAAGGAACTGCAAACCGACCACGTTTTCCTATCGTCATCCGAGATTGATACATGTCACATGTGTCTTGAAGATCGGTGGTTTTGGACGTGTCAAGCAGTTACTGCCGAATACAACAAGCTCCAGATACTGCAGAGAAGTTTCCGATAGGACTAGCTCCTGTGTGTTCATGTCTCCGAAAATGATCGTCGGGTCTGACGATGAAATAGAACCGGAAGGCGAATCTATGAAACTAGGACGTCGAAGCGATATTTGGAGTTTAGGATGCGTGCTGATCCACATGGCGAGTGGAACCCTTCCCAAGTTTTACAAATTCACTCCGAGTGGTGGTAAAGCAATCACCGGTGAACTGGCGATTGTGTATTTTGTTGGCAGCGGTGGTTCGCCGGCGGTCCAGAGTGGAATGCCCGAGGTGCTTGCAGATCTGGTCGTGCAGTGTCTTACTCGTAACCCAAATAACAGACCGACAGCAGAGGGTCTCAAGCAACATCCTTTTCTGGCCATAGCACACAACGGAATAGAAAAGTGGACTTTACAATCGTTTAATCAGAATCAGATGCGCGCACGTTTCCGATACACTCATCAGATGCAACGTACAAATGCTTTTGCAATAGTTTTGCTAACCCCTATGTTACACCAATTCTCTCTGGTTAGTTTCTCACGGAATTGTGATGACTATGGCTTTGCATTCTCAAGAACTTCGTTAATACGGAACGGGTTCTTTACTGCATACTTCGTAGTCTGTTTCTTCCTTCTTTGTGACTGATTTCCTTCCGTTCTTACGGGAAATTGTATACGGGAGATTACATACGGTACATTTTCAGAAGACCGAAAAGAACAACTATGGAATAAGTTTAATCGTTCGATACGGATCCACGTAAACATAATATATTTCTGATCGACATTAAAGCTAGCCACACACAGTACAGACACGTTACAATTTCTCACCATCAAAACGAAAGTGTTCCGCGTAAAAAAAGAAAAAGCATTTGTTACAGAATGTACGGTTACGTACTCGTACAGATTAGTGTACATACCTTAAACTTCACCTCAAAAAATAAGGGAATCCGCTCCTGCCTTAAAGCGATGGTGACTGCTAATTGTAAGTAAGGCATATATATCATAAATTTAGTAGTGAGTCATTTTAATCATCTTGATAGCTAAAGTTGGTATCACAGCAGTACGCGAATCTTTTATCCGAAAACCCTAGGGGTCGTTGAAATTACATCGTCATTCTTGGTGCTCTATCTTAACACCTTAACCGTAGCAACATTGTGAGCGGCATCCGGAGGTGCGCTGTCTGAATTGTTGACGTACGTCCTAGATATATACAGTATATGCATGTATTAGTAAAACACAATAATTTTTGAGATTACAGATAGATATAATTCGAACGTACAGCTATATCGATCCTAATATACTTTTTTCAGTTTTGGGTTTGTCTATGAGTCGACACTTGCATTCCGGGTCATTCCGGGTTTAACCATTAAAGAACATATTTTTGACTTATATCAAAGCAAGGCACGAACAGTACTCGTACCAGTACTTTATCAGCTCCACACTTAAACATATGTAATTGGTGCGCAGTCACAACAGAAACGTTAAACGTTACTACATACTGAAGAGGGCCATAAAGAGACAAAGAAAACCACTTTTAAAGTTCAAGAACGCACCAACTGATCATGTATATAAGCTTAACAGCTATTAGTATAGTGATAACAAAGCAAATATCATACCAACGAGTCACTTGCATCGTCGTGATAACTAAAGTAATCTCCTTTCAGTAGTGAACTATATATTTACCAGAAAATCCCATCAACCATAGATGCAGCATTGTTACTTGAAGTTTTAAAGCTTTTTCCGACCACCTTAACAAGGATCTTTCGGCCCGCTTCCAACCGCTCAATAACATCCAGAACCGCTGTGCTGTCTTTTCCATACAACTTGGAATAAATTTCCAAGGACTCTTTCAAACAGTCCATTCCATCTTGCATCATTGCGTTGGCAATGAGCAGTTCCGTGCCCTTTCTTTCCATGGGGCTCATGGCATGACCCATGCGTAACATGAAGGTCCACCAGGTGAGCGGACACTGTGCCACATCCCGAAGGAATTCAGCACGGTGCGGATGATATTCCGGATACAGCGCCCTGTACATGAACACGGTAGAGAATAAGATTTTGCTGCAGCGCGTGGTTATGATAATCTTCCGGCTGGAGCATAATGTACTGAACAGAACTAAAGTTTCTGTTCAAGTTTAATCAGGATATCATAGGACTGCATATCCAATTGAGAATAAGATTACGCGAATCTACATATCCTCGCTTTTACGGAGGAACGAAATGAACATCCAAGGTGTTCAACGGATCATTATGAATGTATGTAAAGGGTTATCTAGTGCATGGCCTGAAACCTAGCTAGTGCCTTTAACAAATAACGAATGCCGCTACCTCAACACTCACGGCAGTGATGCCTGTATTTGGTCGCAAAGAGCAAAACTATGCCTTCTCACGGTTGTGCTAACAACACTTTAATATCGCGGCAGTACCAGGTTTCAGCACCGGCGTTGCCGTTGCTTGTTACGTGCTTTTTGACCCTGCCAGCATCAAGCATGATAATATGATGGCTTACATACCGTATACATATGATCATTTCGCGATAAATTTCCCATGCTTCCTCATACTGATACTCCTCGTAATAATCCTCAGCCACGTTCCATCCGATGGCAAAACGTAGGTGACCTCCTGGCTGCAGTACGTCTGCTTCATTCCATTGTTTGAACAGAATACGCGCCATCCCACCAGGCACTTTTTGACGTTTCCGAGAATTGTCCGGCCTGGAATTTAGTATCTGGTTCATCGGGGACTTGCCGGCCATAACACATGTGCGGAAGAGAGTTTCGGATTGTTTTGCAAGACCAACAAATTTCGAGAGGTTGCCCTCGTTGGTATCGCGACACTGTGCGCAGGGCAGTAAAGCACGTTCATCGCTCGGGATGCGCCCCTTGCATCCTTTCGTCGTGCATCTCAGCAAGTTGATTTCTGCATCCTATGAAACAAGCATCTATCCTTTGCAGTTTTCAAGGAATACAAAAGTACCCTGTAAACCTATGATAATCGTGACATGGTTTCTTGAACGGTCATGATTGTACTGTAGACTACAGATGTTTTGAATGCAAGGAAATGATTCCGTCGAGATAAGTCATCCGTACATATTTGCCTAACTGAGTTTTCTAGAGACACAGTGATGATTTTCACCAGACTCCCCATATTGAAATGAAGTCTACGACCTACATATTCCGGTGTGCATTTACGGCAGTTACAAGCTCGTCCAACTGCATTCGCAAAACTTTCACGGCGCTGCTTGGAGGTCCAGGTCAAAACACAGCTAGTGAGATCGCATAATCGCGCCTGCAAAAGAAAGATGCACAAACATTCAGAAAGCAGCTAACTTTTAAAATGGTCAATATACATGTCATGTACATCTCGTAATCCAGTATAATCGGGAATATCTTCAACTGCGTACATCCGCAGCAGCTTTCCCTGAAACACAGCAGCCACATTGTGATCCGAGCACACCGCAACTGTCTCGCCCTTTGGAACACACGGAAAGAGTCCAGCACCAATACACCGCGTTTGGCCCTCACTGTAATCGGTAATCGGAAGAAGATTGTAACGAACTTTATCCAGAATCTCCTCAATGTCAGATTCAGAGATTATCGGTTGACTGTCTGGAAGACCCGAGCAGGCTTCCTTTATTATATCCTCTAAGAAGCTCGGCTTTGGACATCTAAAAATGTAAAGAATACTGGTGAGTTGTTTGTATGCCAGTACGTACCGAGAAACCATAGCCATGCGGTTGACCTGTATTACTGCTCTGAGTCCACTCAGCCCGACTCCACTGATGGATGCAAAGTATTCGATAATGTGTCTGAAACTGCGCACTGTGCTACGTATGTGAACATGATTAAATACCTTCCAGTTTCCTCGTTTTCTCCGCATGGATTTCGACGAAATATATGCAACATTGTTTTGGACGATTTCGTTTCTCCAGCCAGAGAAATATTCTCCGCGACCGCTCTCTAAACGAAGAACGCTTCTCTGTTCATCGTAGCTCACAATCAGACGAGACTGGTCAGTTGATGACCTACCTTAACTTTATTCATGATTTTGAGCAGTAAGAGAACATCCACGGAGTAGAAAGAGTCCACCTGCTTTTGAATTCCCATGACACTGGACATTGTTGTGTACAACTCACGGGTGCCCTGGGAAACGGACTCGAGAGAAGGGTTCATTTTTTGCCAGGATGTATGGATGCATTTTATCAGTCCACATTCCACCTTATGTTCCTTCTTCCAGTCAGCACGCTGTAAATAATGTTAAGGAACAAATCAAAAATAGGCCTGTCTTGTGAAGGTTGAGAAAAACAAAAAAGGGTTAATCATTTTATGCTGGAGCATATATTTTCTCAACCGCAAGCTTGTTTAGCTTGGTCTAGGTACTTATGTTGATAATTCATATCTGTGGTTAAGATTAATCCGAACACCGCAATGCACACGCACCCTAATTAAAATTATAATTTAAAATACAATGTATCATTAAATGTATCCATTTGAACGCTGAGTAAGGACCAGTGTCAGTGATAACCTAAATTGAAGAACCAATTTCTTGATTTGTTTCTCGCATATATGAGCTAGATCCGCTTACTTGACACTTCTCATCGCAATAGCGGTATGTCTGACATCCGTGGCACGTACGGACAGAAGCAGATTGTTTGAAACAGTGTGCGCAGAAGCTTTTCGTATACTTCCACTCCAAGGTCCATACCCATGGTTCGCCCTCCACAATAAGGTCGCCTCCTCGGAATGCCTTGCCTTTGAAATCCTTCTCCTGAGACTTCTCTGCCACCGGATCTTTCCCACGTAAATCTGTCATGCTGTTTAATCACACAACCAAGAAGGTTAGAAAACCATAGACAGCTACTGGCACTGTGGCTTGATCTGCGTGGCACTTAACGTTGAACCTAGAGCGTGAGATGTTTTACTGTGCCTGTGGTAAATAACATACGTGTCGGCACGAACTGCAGTATCAACAGCAAATGCTGACTCCAGATTGTGAAGTGTCACACTACAGTAAACTCAACAGATAGCATCACGCATCATGTATCCGACGACTTTGACTGTCAGATACCGGACGTCATAAACTCATATTTATGCAATAAAATCACGTGAAGAGGGTGCTTGCGTATGCATTGTTGTGATGGCTGTTGAAATTTGGGGCAATGACGTCCAAAACCAAGGTGATCTTGGACAATTTTGTTGGATGTAAAATTTGTCAACTGGGTACTTTGTGTACAAAGGTAGAGTCGGTGTCTGGTACTACGGTGTTAACAGCAAGGTAATCTCGCACACTACAGGATGAGGAAACTGACCAAACAATTAGCAACATGAGCCTAGACCAACCTCGGTTGTTGGAAAGCGCTTATATTTTCACAGCGCTGTATATTTTTGACTCGTGCTGACGGATTTGTTTACTTGCGCAGCTTTTGTAATTGTAAGAGCATGACCAAGACGAAGGTAGACCGGGTAGGCTGGAGAACTGATGTCTGATAGTCTACAGCTGCTGCAGTAGTCGCATGTAATTACATACATACACGCGTGAATGCGATATCACAGATTCACAGAACGGTCCGACTGAAAACGCCAACTAAATTAGACGGACGGAGTGCAACATTTGTACCTCCTGAGTATACATTTACCTATATACAACAA